>AWWV01015464.1:0-113343 GCA_001974805.1 Corchorus capsularis | reverse complement strand
AAGGCGCTAGTTTTACTCGCTTTTTCTTAAAATGCCCTTTCCGGACGAAAGGCAAGTTCGCTTTTGTTTCCCTCGAGTGCACAAGTTCAAATTTCGTTTTAATATTTGCTTTCATCTAATAAAAGGTTTAATTATCCTTAAACACATAAAAAGAAAGAAAGAAACAAAGGATTAAAGGTTAAAAGCAGTATTTTATTTCAGACCCATAATAGATCTTGATTAGATTAGAGGTACCGTCGTTAGACGGGCGTTTGGGGGTGCTAACCCTTCCCCAAACGTAATTGACTTCCGAACTTAGAATTAGGTTGCAAAGACCAGACCTATAGGTTTAGTGGGCCCCTCGCCAAGCCCTGGTCCTCATTAAGCTAGCTAGGTCAATCAGGTGACTAATCACACCTAAAAATTGATTAGTGGCGACTCCCTTTTCTCAAGTCGTTAGCGGCAGGGTTTGGACCCCGGACCCGCACGTTGCGACAAAGACAATATATGAAATATGGATATGTAGAAAAAAGAAAAAAAATATATATCAAGCACTCATATGGGTAGATTTAGGAGAAGGAAAAGTAGGAAGAAACTTGAACAAAGTATGTAAAATAATGGAGACGAAAAATTGAATAAAAATTGTGGAACAATGGTGGTGAATTCTCAAAGAACTATTGGCCTTTATATAGATGACAGAATCACTATTTAAGATAAAATGTATGTCAAATTAAATTTAATTGAGACAAATCAAATGGAATTGGTGTCAATTTTATGGAAATTTAATGGTGTAATTAGTAATTACATTGATACTACTTGCCAAATTTGAAAAAGATTATTGAAAAAGAGAGAGAAAAATTGGTCATGTACTCATGTTCAAAGATTGGTAGATTTGGATGTTTATATAGGGGATGATATGATTTGAAAATTATGTAAATAATACCCAGTAATTATTGATTTATGGAATTAATTAATTGATTGAAAATTGAAAGTGATTTATGGAAGAGAAAACAAAAATTCCATAAGTCAATTGCCCTTTTTTAACTCATGCCACAAATAGTGATTAATGTTATTGCCAAAAGTAATAATTGGAGTAATTTAAGCATATACTCCTATTTATATTAAGGAGTATATTTGCCTCAGTAACATTGTAATTAAATGAATTGGAAAACCTAATTTACGTCATTAAGATAGTGGTAGAAAAGGTCAACAATTATGAAGATTGGAACCAATTAACATTTATTCTTCATTGTAAATAGAAACTATTGCCGTTGGAAATATAGAAATTGCATAGAAATTCAATTTGAAATCAATGTTAATACTACGCAATATATTCATCCATAATTTCGGTAAATAGTAATTCTAAAAATCATTCCAATCACGTTAAATTTAGTATTGAAATTTAAGTCAATATTATTAATTAATTTAAATAGTTTAACATATAAAATATTAAATAAATAATTTTTAATTATAGACACGTGTCAATCAATGGAGTATAACACTTGTCGAAATTTGGAACCCTCAACATTTAAAGATTTATCATACTTGTAGAGGACATTGTTTTAAATATACTAGTTATTACTTTCACGTGCCTTGCACGTGGCACGTGAGTCCGTGACCTAATATGTTTGAATTAAATTAAAATTAAAATCTTAAGTATACTACTAATTTATCCTAAAGAAGTCTATTAGCTGGCAAAATTTCACTCAAGTATGGGTATCCGACTCGATCGCCTGAAGCCAAACCTTATCCAACCCGATTCGACCAAAAAATCCTCTCAATCCGAAAATGATATGACTCGGCCTCAAATCCTTAATGACCCAAACCTAAATCATTCCGAATCAGATCAATCCGAGAGATTAATCCGAAATTACCCGAATCGGGATTAATTATATTTAAATAACTCGAATCCGAAAATAATTGAACCTGAAAATCGCAGGTTCAAACCTGAAATTATCTGAACCATATGACCTGAAACTGAAAAAGACCCGAACAAAAATTGATCCAAACACAAATAACCCGACATTTGAGCGATCAGAATCCAACCCAACCTAAAACCAAAAATTAACCGAACTCTTATAACCCAAAATTTCCTTAACCCAAAACTAACCTAACCCAGATAACCGAACCCAAATCTAAACCCACACAAAGAAATTATTAACAAAATAAAATAGCAAATTTAAACCCACATTAACGGTTACATTTGTCTAGCAAAAAATTAATCATAAATCAAATAAAATAATTGCGCATTAGGGAAATAATTTTAATATATACAATTTTTATTGAAAAATAGTAAAATGGTAAAAATAAAGAAATTATAAAGAAATTAAATTTAATAATTGAATAAAAATAAAGTTTTTAGTAGAATAAAACTACAACCGTTTAAGCAAGGGCATTTAAGAGATATATTCAAAAAAATAAGGATATAATAGTCAATTCAAAAGTTTCTCAAAACTCGTACTTTTATATATAGTATAGATATATATATATATATATGTAAGATAACTCTTCCGAAAACCATTTAAAATTGATTGAAGTTCAAAAGCTCCAATTGGAGTAGAGAAATCCAAGATTTGAATTTTACAAACTTCATGAAAAACGGTATATAACGTTGGGGTTTAAATTCTATTAGGATGATTCTAAAAAATGGCATTTTTAGGATTCCACTAGGATGGTGCCAACTAATCAAATTTGAATTATAATCAAATCATAATTTACATCCTGTCACACCTAATTAAATTTTTATTAATTACCTTGATTCTAATCTTAACCTTATTAAAATTGAATAATTTTGTTAATAAATTTTATTTTTAACTTACTTCTTTTATTTACAACGGGATTTTTTTAATAAATTTTTGTGATAAATTTTATTTACTTGCAAGTAATTATTTTAAGGGTTTGACTTTTTAAAAAAAAAATTATTAATACCGTCTCTAGTCTCAAGGGTCTTTGTTTAATTTGTTCAAATATATTCCTAAATCAGTTTTTTTTAAGCTGGTTATGTATCTATTCTACACTTAATTCAAGTTCCCGATCCATTACCATATACAACAATCGAATAAAAAGAAGGGAAAATCGATTGCAGCGTTAATAAAAAAAATTTTCGCCAGAACCGTTTTTCAATTTCTGATTTCTAACTTTTTATTTGTGTTGTTAGTTTTAATTTTTAACTAAGTTAAGAATAGTTCAAGGTAATTAATAAAAATTTAATTAGGTGTGGTAGGGCGTAAATTAGAATTTGATGATGATTCAAATTTGATTAGGTGGCACCATCCCAATAGAATCCTAAAAACACCCATTTTTAAGATGATCCTAATAGAATTTAAACACATAATGTTCATATGATTGAATGTGATAATGAGCATTAACCCAATAAAGGAAAGTGATCAACAAATAATTTATACATCATAACTGTAACTCTAAAAATAAATAAATAAATAAATAAAACATTACAATAAAAAAAGACCCCTAATCCAAGAAGTTGATGGTATACATTTATTTGTATAACAATATACAAGGCCTATGTGAAGATTGTCCAAGAACTGATCTCACTGTTTATTATCATGGTAAAAATTGTTATTTTACCAGCAAGACGGATGAAAAGAAATGTTTGTAACATTTCCCTTCCCATCAGACATCAGTGATCAGTCTAATGGAGGAAATAGGATTTCAAATCCAACAGAAGATTCAAATTCAACAGATAGATAGGATAAATCAATACTTTGAATATTTTCCCTTATACTTAGCTGTATATTTTCAAATGTAACTGATCCTTATCTTTAAGGAAAGCCTTGTACTATAAATACTACAATTCAATACAAAGTATATAGAATACTTTTTACCCAAATTACTTCTGTTATCTCAAATCTTTATGGTATCAAGAGCTCAAAAACTTTAACGAGTCTCTTTTTCTTTTCCTGGATTTTTCTTCTTCCCACCCTCCTCCCGCTTTCTCTTTCTTCTCCTCAGACTTCTAGTCTCACTATGTCTTCCGCAAATTCAGTCACATCAGCATCTGGCTCTCTTGTTTCTAGCCAGAATCTACCATTATTTACCATCAACGCTACAGCACATCTTCCCATTAAGCTGACAACAACAAATTTTCCATCATGGAGGACTCAATTTCAGTCTCTCTTGATAGGATTTGATCTGCTTGGTTATATAGATGGCTCGAAAGCATCTCCACCACAGCAAATACTGGAGACAGGAACCACTGATGAGATGATTCCTAAACCAGCCTTTGAGCATTGGCTCAGGCAAGATCGATTGTTACTTCATGGCATGATAGCCTCTTCAACAGAGACTGTTGTCTCTCATATTACATCAGCAACTTCTTCTCATGCTGCTTGGGAGAAACTGAACAAGCTTTATGCTAACAAGTCAAGGTCAAGGATGATGGCCTTGAGGGAAAAATTAACTGCACCAAGAGGCAGCAAGTCTATATCTGAGTATTTTCAAACTCTGCGAAGCACAGTTGATGAATTGGCATTAATCAACACAGATATATCTGAGGATGAGCTAGTTATTCATGCTCTCAATGGTGTTGGCTCAGAATACAAGGAACTGGCAGCTGGTATTCGAGTTCGAGAGTCTTACATCTCGTTTGAGGAACTTATGGACAAGTTTGTCGATTATGAAGAGGCCTAGAAAAAGCAGCAAGGAAATTCTGATTTCAATATTCCCACTGCTCAGTATGCCAACAGAAATAATGCAAGGCGTTAGCAGCAAAGAAGAGGTAATTTTAGTCCCACTAATGCCTCGAATCAATATGTTTCCACTAAACAATATTCCAATGCTAATCCCACTGGCAAAAGAATAATCTATCAATTCTGTGAAAAGTCAGGACATTCAGCGAAAAGTTGCTACCAAATCAGGCCTAAAGGAACAGGTCCAGCTGCAAATGTAAGCACCACTCCTGCAGGATGTAAGGAACAGGTCCAGCTGCAAATGTAAGGAACAGGTCAATCTCCTGCAGGATGGCTTGTTGACTCTGGTGCTAATCATCACGCCACCAACAGTGTTCAAAACCTCCAGTTTGCTCAAGAATATGCTGGTCCAGATGATCTTCTTATTGGCGATGGCACAGGTCTCAAAATTTCTCACACTGGTTCAACTAAAATTACCCCTTCAACTCACCCTTTGTTATTAAATGATGTTCTTTGTGTCCCTCAATCCAAATCCAATCTCTTTTCGGTTTCTAAACTCACTGAATCTAATGATGTTTCTGTTGAATTTTTTTCTAAAATTTTTTTTGTGAAGGAGTTGCACACAAAGGAGCCAGTGGCACATGGCCTGAATAGAGGAGGACTCAACTATTTTTCCAACAACAATCCACCAATATTTGAGCCAAAAGCATTAGCAATGATAGACACTAAAACCGATCTGGAAACATGGCACCAGAGGCTCGAGCATCCTAATTCTAGTACTTTGCATACTGTTTTAAATTCATTTTCATTACCTTGTTCATCAAACAAGCATTTCAGCTCCTGTAATGCATGTTCTTGCAATAAGAGTCATCGTTTACCCTTTTCTACCTCTAGTGTCATTAGTAGAGGTCCTTTAGATGCTATTTACACTGATGTATGGGGTCCTACAGGGATCACATCTGTTCAAGGTTTTAAATATTATGTGGCATTTGTTGACTTGTTCACACGATACACTTGGTTTTATCCTATGAAGTTCAAATCTGATGTCTATCTTTTGTTCCCAAAATTTAAAAGTCTTGTTGAGAAATATTTCGAAACAAAGATTGTAACCATTTTCTCAGATTGTGGAGGTGACTTTGAAAAACTCAAAGGTTTTTTCTCAGATCTTGGCATACAACATCTCCAAACACCTCCTCACACACCTCAACATAATGCAATTGTGGAAAGAAGACATAGATCGATTGTTGAAAAAGGTTTGACTCTCATGCATCATGCGTCTATGCCTCTAAAATACTGGCCTTATGCTTTTTCTACTGCTGTTTATCTTTTAAACAGAATGCCAACTAAAATTTTGGAAAATCAAAGTCCTTTTCAAAAGCTCTTCCAACAGGAACCAAATTTTGAAAAACTCAAAGTGTTTGGTTGTTTGTGTTACCCTTGGTTGAAACCTTATACTCAACACAAAATGGAGGCAAAGTCTAGACCATGCGTTTTCATTGGTTATTCCAAAAATCAAAGTGCATATTTGTGTTTGGATTTATTAAGCAACAAAATTTTTGTGTCAAGACATGTTATGTTTGATGAAACAAAACTGCCTTTTAAGAATTTTGCTGCAGGACAGACCATTGCCTCTGGTGCCACTACTGAAACCTGGAATCCTGCCTTTGACACTGGCATTATGCTTATTAGTCCCACTAATACTTCTTCTGCAGCTTCCCAAACTACACCCACTAGTGCCACTGAAAATGCCACTGCAATGATGCCACTAATCAATGCAGAACCACCACAAATCCCTCAAGCCGAAACTCTGCAACAAACAGAACCTCCTCAGGCAACTAACACTGGTGACTTGGCTCTTGTGTGTTCAGGCTCATCACAAACAACAACAGAAACTGTTCCCCAACCAGGTAATCAATCTCAACGAACACATTCCATGAAAACTAGGTCTCAGAATAATATTTTCAAGCCAAAAATACTATATACTGCCACTAAACATCCTCTTCCAGAAACAGTTGAACCAACTAGTGCCACTACTGCCATTAAAGATCCCCAGTGGAAGCAAACAATGCTTGAAGAATTGGAGGCCTTGAACAGAAATGGAACATGGGATTTAGTACCAGCTCCAACAAACCGCACCATTGTTGGATGCAAGTGGGTTTTCAGAATTAAAAGGAATGCAGATGGTTCTATAGCTCGCTACAAAGCCAGACTTGTAGCCAAAGGGTTTACACAACGACCAGGGGGTTGATTTTACAGAAACATTTAGCCCTGTGGTAAAACCTGTTACCATCAGATTGGTGCTCTGCCTTGCTGTCACTAATGGTTGGCCTCTGCAGCAACTTGATGTGAATAATGCCTTCTTGCAAGGTGATCTTCAAGATGAGATTTACATGAAGCAACCTCATGTTCTATATGACAAGCAACATCCAACCTTGGTTTGCAAGTTGAAGAAGGCAATCTATGGCCTGAAACAGGCACCACGTGCCTGGTATTGTGCTCTGAGCAATTTTCTAATCTCTTCTGGCTTCAAGAATTCTGTTGCAGATACATCACTCTTCATATATAAGTCTGGTGATATACTTGCATATATGCTTGTATATGTTGATGATCTGATCTTGACAGGAAACAACAAAGAATTTCTTGCAACATTTACTCAGGCTCTAGCTTCAAAATTTTCCATCAAAGATCTTGGCAGCCTGCATTACTTTCTGGGAATAGAGGTAACCAATACTGCCTCAGGTATTTTCCTCTCTCAATCAAAATATATTGCTGATTTGTTGGAAAAGGCAAACATGACTGGAGCAAAGGAATGTAGCACTCCGCTGTCAACTTCGAATGTATTAACACTTAATGATGGCACTGCAAGTGTTGATGACACTGAATTCCGAAAGATCATTGGTTCTCTTCAGTATCTGACACTTATCAGGCCAGACATTTGCTATGCAGTGAACAAGCTCTCACAGTTCATGCATAAGCCTACAACATTGCATCTTCAAGCTCTCAAACGTGTCCTGAGATATCTTAAAGGAACTATGTTACATGGTTTTCACATCAGAAGAGAAACCAAGCCTACACTTACTACTTACACTGACTCAGATTAGGCAGGAAATCCGGATGACAGGAAATCAACATCTGCATACATTCTTTATCTTGGCAACAGTCCAATTTTATGGTGTTCCAAAAAGCAGAAAACAGTGGCAAGATCTTCTACCGAGGCTGAGTATAGAGCCATTGCCTCTAGTGTCTCTGAGCTTACTTGGATTGAATCACTTCTTCATGAACTACATGTCACTTTACCTAAAGCTCCACTTGTTCTTTGTGATAATCTAAGTGCCACATATACCTGTGCTAATCTTGTTTTTCACACCAGAATGAAGCACTTGGCACTAGACTATTTTTTAGCTTTCTCTTCTTTTGTTATACCTTTCACTCCACTTTCTTTAACTTATTTTCAGTTTGTTGTAATTTTCTTCTCTTTTCTTTCTCCCTGTTTATTTACTTCATTGGAATCTTTTGAATTGAGGGTGTCCTTTCTTTTCTATATGGTTTTGTATTTTTCCTCCATTGTGTTGTGTCAGTAGTTTCTCAAGCAACAGATGATGAAGGTAATTAAGGCCCAATAGTTTAGTTTGTATTCGTGTCATTGACACATAATAATAATAATAATAATAATAATAATAATAATAATAATAATAATAAATGTTAATAAAAGAAGCAAAAGACTTAGATTTGATTCATACATTGAGAAATGAATATTATTGGAGTTCATACGTGACCGTTCATTTGAAAATTGAATATTGTTGGAGTTCACACATGAAGTTGTTTTACATGACAAAGTCATGGATTGTGAAAGTAACTTCTATACCTCATAAATGCAAAAACACATGCACTCACAAGTTTTGGTTGGAGTTGATGTCTCATAGCTATATATGGGCCACGTTGATGGTCTTGCGATAAGATAAGACTAGGTTGCTCTCTCCAACAAATGTTATCATAGCTTAGGTTCGACTCGAATACATGGTAGGAACATCGGCAGGTTAGCAATTTGCACGGGTCAGAGCTGTCACAACATAACAATAATATTAGGTGAGCCGTGGATTAGCTTTGCACGGTCATAGCTGTCACAAAATAGCAGAAATATCGAAGTAGCCGTACAAGTGTCTCTTAAACCAACCTGACTCGAATATTATAAGATTGTTAAACCGTTACAAATACCTTGGATTCGAAGAATTTTGTTCCAATTGGGGTCCAACGCGGCTCGATTCCAAATTAGTTCGGATATAATGTATCTATGTATCTATGCTAGGTTTATACCAAAAATGCCTATGTTTTTCCAAAAAAAATTGCCTATGTTTAGAAAAATAATAATAATTGGACTTTATAAAATTTAACAATCCAAATCCAACCTAAAACGTGCTTGTATTGTTGACCCAACAGTCTGGACCAACACACATAAATATTAGCCCAATAGCTGAACTTAATATCAAACCTGAAAATGGGCTTCTGGCCGAAAAACCTGAAATGGGCTTAAAAGAAGGCCCCGACAATTCTACTTCCCATCTGCATAAACCCTAACTTCTGTTTTATAAATTAACCTCCCAAATCTTAAGCAGCCGTATCAAATACCCTCCCAAATCCAAATCTCCATCTCAACTTCTCAACCTTAAACTATCTGAATAGCATCTCTCTATGATCCTCACTGTTGAAACTAATAACACTAGAGGATACGAAAGGATGCAATATCAAAGTTACTTCTGGACGTGCAGTTTCCAGATTAAAAAAAAAAAACTTTTTTTGTCAATGGATTCTTGCATTTTCTCGTAAGTTCAACAGTTTTTAAAATCTGGGTTTGTGTTATTTTGCTCGATGATGATTTATTTTCGCTTTAACCACACTGAAAATAGGGATCTTGGGGGTTGGTTTCCCTTTGGTTTAATACAAAGGAAAATTCTTTGGCCATGCTTTTGGGTGTTTGGTTTGTGCTTGATGATTCTGTTTTCTAGGAGTTGAGGATAATATCCTCTTCTTTTAGATTATGGAAGAAAGCTCTGTCAAACACAAGAAGGTTTTGGCTTTTTTCCTTTGTGTTAAATTAGAGGGAAAATTTGCCTCCCTCTTGGTCTCTGATGTGGAAAACTTTGGCCCTTCAACTGAGAGCAATTAAATCATTTTTCCTTTTTTTAAAAAAAAAAAAATCTTAATGGGTTCTTTTTTTTGTCAATTTTGTTTGGCTCAAATCTTTTGAATTGTTCTGAAAATGGCATTTTGGGTATGGAGTTTGGGATATGATGACAGCTTAATTGCTGGATAGTATCTGAGGCGTAAGCTTTGAAGAATTATCATTTGCACGTCAGTCTGATTCCAAACTTCCCCATTACTGCAATTTTATTTCCATCAATAATCGATGTTCAATGTTCAAGGTTTTATGGAAAAATGGTATTTATTTGTTGATATAAACTATAAAGCAGATAATTACAAGTAAAAAGAACTCATAGTGGGTAAAAGAAATCATCATTCCATTTGCATTTTTGGGCAGTGAGAATGATAAATTTGACCCATCTCTGTTTGAAAACTATGAAGAATTTTTAGTAGCATTGAGTTAAGGTTTGAGAAATGAGTCAATGTGGTTTTGGGGCAGGGGCAGGGGCAGGAGTGTGGGCAGCAGAAGCAGAAGCTAAGCTGTTGAACAACTTCTCAGCCAGCACTTGATTTGCTGCGTCCGATGGATGGAAAGCATCCCAAAACACATAATCTTTGCGGTTGTTGCATAATTTTGAGTTTGGCAAGCATAAACCACCAATGCTCGTATCAACATTGCAACATGATGTGTTTGAAATCTTAAAACCTGCAAAACCATAACAAAATGGAGACAGAATCTTAAAAAGTTTGTGACAGAATAATGATTTTAAGTTAATGATGTTAGTTTTAGTGCAATGGGAAAAATGATGATTGTACCGTAGGTTGTGGGGTTGATGATCAAGTCAAGAACTGCTGGATATGTATCAGCAAACATGAACTGTGCACTTGGGAGGCGTTTGTTTAGAGATTTAATCAGGATTTGGACTTTGGAATTGAATTCCATCACCCAGTCATTCACCCTCTTCAGGCATTGCCCTGTTTTGGATTTCACTCTTTGTGAAGGAATGCAGCCTAATGGACCCAGGCCATGGTACAAAATCTTTCTTGCCCCAAGCTGGTAAAGCCTCTGTCATTCAGCAGTTTCAGGCTTTCAGCACATTTGCAGTTTTTAGTTTATCAAGTTGATCAAAACTAAAACTTATAGCTCAACAGAAGTTTTAAAATGTACTCCAAAACATAAAATTGCTTTAGTAGATCAAAGTGGGTGAGAAAAACCATAAATTGTTGCTCTAAGGTTGAAGTCAAGAATTCAACAAATTCTTCATGTGTATACTGTTGCCCATCTGCTAGAAAGGGCTGCAAGTAGTTGTTTACATAGTCATTACTTCCTGCCAAAATGTAAATCAAAATCCAAGTTAAGAGTGTTTAACTTTAACCAGAATGGACTATGCATTTCATTTAAACTTTGGGTCAAGTTTAATTGGTTTTAATGAACAATCATTTTGCATAAGGAAAGCTTTACCAATTCCAATGAAGTACATGGCCTCATTGCAAAGCTTGTTTGCAGCTGCATCACCTATTTTAGCCCTGATTCTTTCCTTTGTCTTTTTAAAATAGTTTATCTGATCATCAAAGGTCAATCTCTGAATCTGCAATACAAAAAATTAATAAATTTCTAAATATACAGAACTTGGCTCAATGTAAATTAAATGAGTGAAGAAATTAATGAAGAACTTACAAAATAAAGCCCTGTCTCATTGAGAATTCCTGCTCCCCCAGATGCAAAATTAACCCCATTAAGAATTGCATCGTCATTTTGTGACAAGGAGAGATAAGGTGGTGGTGAGGAAACTCCAAGCTTTTCAGCTACAAAATCAACAATGGCAGAAGTCATTAAGAGTTAGTAATTTCTAGTTAAAAAACTAAAGTCAAAGATGAAGTGATATAGTTTGAATTCATACACAGAATATCCCCAATGGTTCTTCCATTTGTGAATCTTCCAGTAGCCTGCTTGCCACTAAAATCAATCCCATACCAGGGATAATCAGACCTTGCTAGAGAATACTGCAGATGGTTATTGTTCCCAACTTCTGCCAATGAATCCCCAAAAACAAAAGTTACCATAGATGCATTTGCAGCTGAAACCAAGGTTGCTAATAATACCAAAATATTAGTTGTTGCTACAAAAACCAGCCATTGCTTTGCCATTTTCTTACACTTTTTTGAGTGTTATAGAACTTTTGGTTCCACTATCAATGGATTTATAGCAAGTTTAAAGGGCAATCTGTCAACTTTTTAGTCATGCCCATTTCTCCAAGTTTGAACAAATTAGGTGATTAAATTCAAACCAATGGGAAATACTAAAAATCAGGTTTGGGTTTTTTCTCAATATGGTAAGTTGGTAACTGTGATTTTGTAAGTTTTAGAGGTAATAGCCCTAATTGGTCTGTGTTTCTAGCAGTTGGCCAACTCACTTGACAGTTAGTTTTTGTTAGGCTTTGCCATTGCTAGAGGAGCAATGGGATTTTGCTAACTTCTACACTCAGACTGTGTACAGTTGAATGAAAACATTAAAGAAAAGTAAGTGCATGTTTTTCTTGATTTGCTTTCTCTACTTGTTGATTTAATGTGTTTAAGTAAAAGAAGCTGCCCTGCCTGCCAAGAATGCACACAAACAAGGAACTTAATAATAAGTATAATTTCACACTAAATTAACTTAAGTATATGGCAAGGCAAACCCACAACAGATGGAAATTGGAAAACAGATTGGATAATGCAGAAAAAAAAATATGAAACAGAAGAAGAAATTGAAGGAAAAGTATCAAAAAAAATTTGGACCATTTCTCGATTTGTGCGTGTCATCCTTGCGCAGGGGCCATGCTAATCTTCTCTGTATCGTTCCAATTTTATCGGATGTCCCCGAAGGGACAATCGGTTAGTCTCAGTTTTTGGTATATAAGCTGATAAGTTATTACGTTAGCAAGCGATGTGGGATTTTCTGAGGTTTTGAAGACGAATTGACCAAAATATCCATAGGAATTTAAAATTTTCCTACTATGTCCATTCTTATTGTTACGATTTTAATCTCACCAGTCACCACTATAGTACTCAATCTTATCATCTTTAATCTCCTCAAAATCAATCTCATCACTCTGCCAAAAACACCCTAAATTAGGCTTTCGTTGATCTCTTTTGTCTTATCAATATAATCCAATTCATAACTTTTTTTTTCCTCTTCTAAGTACTAATTTAAAAGGAATGAAACAAGGGAAATGGAAGAAAAAGAAGAACAAATCATGTTGTTGTTTAATTATGTATATATATTCGTCTTGACATTTTTACCCAATTTTTTATGTTTTTAGTTTTAACTTTTAACTTTATCATTGCCATTTGCCTGCATTTCTCTTCTTAAATTTTCTTTTTTAATTTCTCTACATCTTTTTGTCATGTCATACATACTTATATTATGAACTTGTTAAAGTGGGAGGTTGGTAACTCAAATATATAAACAGTAAACTCCTCATGAAACTATGAATATAATTTTCCTTGCTCTTTTATTCCCGGCATCATAGTTTCCTTTTCTTTTTTCAAAGGCAAAAATTCAATGAAAGTTTGAGTCTATATAATATGGTTATTGAGATAAATAAACACACAAATAGCTTGGAGAGAACATTTTAAAAGATCAAATCTTCAATATGTAATTATGCAAGAGCGTGAAAGATTAAAATTAAAGAAATGGTTATTATTTATCACATATTTTTCATAAATTTCAACTATATAGTCAAAAAGTTAAAGAGAAAGGAAAGAAAAATCAAAACAAACTTAGATACTTGATGTAGTATAATTCTTTCATGTTCATGTAAGTTCTATTGGGATCTATTTGATTTTCTAAAAGGACTTTTTTTTTGGTACCGTTCTAAAAGGACTGAACTAATGGCATTTTGACAGGCCAAAAGTTCCTACTATTCCTATCTTTATTACTTTCCTAAAAGAAATATCAATACTAAATACAAAAGTTATGTCCCAAAACCAAAATGCCAGTCGTGGATTTGGATTGACATCTTTAAACTTGCATGCTCATCATCGGTCGTGCTTCTAATACTGAAGGTAAAATTACTAAAACCTAAAAGAGAATATATGCCTTGATTGATTCAATATATATTAGCATATCTAATTGGCTTATTGCTCAAAAAGACCCCTGAGTTTACACAAGATGGTTAAATAAATCCATGAACTCTAAATGCAGCCAAATAAGCTCTTGAACTCTTAAAAAAGCCAAATAAACCCTTTTCTGACGGCTAAATATGTTGAAATAAGAACTAAACGTTTCAAGATTTTCTCAAATAAGGATCAAAATACACAATTCCAACAAATTAAAACACATATTTAGCAAATTTTTAATGATTGGGTGACCAAAATATTCAAGTTAACAAACATAAGTGACCAAAACATTATTTTTTATAGTTGGATGAGCAAAACAGAAATTTGTTAAAAGTTAAGTGATTATTTATGTAATTTATCCTTTATTTTAATTAAATACTACTTAGTAGTATATATAATAAAATATTAAAAATGCTTTAAGCATTAGATCTAATTTATTATAGTACATCAATGCATCGTCTACTTAAAGAATAGGTTCGAAACTTAAGAAATTGTCAATGTTAAGAAAAACAAAACATGAAAACATGCCACTCAAAAGTAATTGACAATTATTAAGAATTAATAGTATTAAAGTTGAATTTCACATGGAAATGTAATATTAAGGTTAATTAAGTATAAAAATCTGATTAAGAGGGGATTTTTTTTTGCTCATGATTTGGTACAAATCCTCCATTAAATGATAGTCACATTAGTTTTTCGGTAATGATACCGAGGTGTTGAATTTCAAATGAAAAAAAAAAAAAAAACTCTCTCAATATTAGTAGTAATTCACAATATTCTAATCTAAGACCTTGTTTTTTTTTTTGGGCAATAAATCTAAGACCTTGTTTAGAATGGACATCGACTCCTTTTAATTTAATTCAATCATCATTAGCAAGGAGATTTTTTCAATCTAATATATGTATAGAAATTATAATATAAATATATATAGCCACCTTCCTTGATTCAAAAATACCAAAGAATCAATGTTCTGGTAGATTGTAGCCGTGGGCAGAAATTTCAGTGGATTGAAACGACCAAATTCCTTACTAGAGAAATTTCTTTGAAAAAAACAGAAAGCAATCTTTTATTGATTATTGAACGAGAAAAATGGAAAATGATCATAGAATCTTTTTGACTCTTTATGCTTTTTGTTATTCCATTTAATTTGTTTAGAACGTGGCTGAAAATGACTTCACAAACATAAGTTTCACACAAGATAAAAGAAGATTTAGATTCACTTTTCCAATATATTCAGCTTTGACATGGTATGATGGTATCAGTAAAATGGAATATTCAACTTCGACAGTAGTTACTACATGGTGCTATGCTATTTTTATATACCGTCGGTGAGTTTAGCAGACTCCACAAACGGGTGGAGAGATCAACATATATACATCTGATATAAACAAACTTATTGTCTAGCCAAAAAGAAAACAAACTTATTATATATTCTTTTATTATTTAGTTATGAGTATATTTTAAAATTAACAGTTGAATACTTGAATTTAATATATACTCTTATATAGTTATAGTATGATGTGGATCATGTACGTAAAAATTCAAGTCCATTCATTATCTTTATTAATTATATCGCTTGGGACTTCAACATTTCAACATATATGTAAGGGTGAGTAATATGATGCATGATGCATCAAACATGCAGTGTGTTCTTATTGATTGTTTTATGATTTGCAAAAGATGCATGGCATATATTCATGTTCAGCAAAATTTGGCCTTTATAAAATTAGTGGGTTCAGGTTGTCATTTGGTTTACAAATTCTATTCCTTTTGCTAGGAAAAGTTGGATCTTTAACATCACTTCAACATCTATAAAAGAGTACAATTTGATGTAATAAAGGATCAACCAAAAAAAGATATACATGCACTGCCGGACCTGAAAAAAGAGAGACAATGAAATATGAAAGAAAAAATAAATCTTGTTTCCTTTTTTCTAATAACAGAAGTAGTGTATTGGTATTTGGTAGTATGCCATGCCATCTGTGCAATTAGGCTTAGCCTTAACAAATTGTCATTGTTTTTTTAGGTGTTAATGATAATAGGGATATGTCATATGCACAAAGTGTCAACAATATGAGAGCTACTATCTATCTATCTGTCTTTTTTATTGTCCCCACTCTCCTCTATGTCTATGATAATCACATTAGCTCTCTTGAACATTTAATTTGATTAAAGCCACTTTCTTTGGCATAGTCAATCAATTTTAAGAAAGTACTAGTATTATTTATTATTAGTTTGAATCTATTGTACGTTATTAACAAAGTTTTATTAAGGAAATACGATCATAAAAAAATTTCATTACAATCAGATTTTAATCTCTCTACATGCTCAGAGCATTCAATGAAAAATCATAAAAAGTGACGCGCACAAAACACACAATTTTACATGTGAATCTAGAATTTCATTGTCTAGGTATAAATACACTTACTAGTTGAGCAAATAAATCGGATAAAAAAGAATTTACTTTTATTTCATGATGGTTTAACTCAATTCAAATTCAAATTGATTAATGTAAAGGCATAGGAGTAAGAACACAACTTCAATTCGAATAATTAAAAATAAAATTTGAATTCGTAACAAAATACGGAAACTTCTTCATCATACATCATGCATTATTTTCCTTTGAATCTTAAAATCTGAGAACTTCTACTGTCTTTTGAACAAAAAAAAAAAAAGAACTTCTACGGTCTAAGATTTGTCGCCACTTAAATCCATATTGGAGTACTGCCAAAAAAAATATCCATATTGGAGTATTTTTGGGGGACTTAAGTACTTAAAAATTGAAATATACTACTCCCTCCAATTCATTTTAAGTGTCACAAATCAAGTTTTGATTTATTTCATAATAAGTGTCACATTTATAAAACCAATACAATTTGTAGTATTTTTACCATATATACCCCTAATTAAAGGAGAGTTAGAGAGAGAAGATAAATGTAATTAATAAAAAGTTTGGGTGTTTAGGTCACTTAAAATATTTTATTACTAAATTTATGGTGAATTAATTATTGTCTTAATATGTGTGATATTGTGACACTTATTTTTCAATAAGAGGGAGTACTTTTTACCTTATTATTTTTTAAATTATTGAAATTTTAAATATGAAACCTTAAAAATGATTAAAGAAACAAGAAAACATGAATCTATATTGAATATTGATAGTCCCATAGTAATAGCCAAGAACCAATGCTGGATTTGGACTTGGATTAAAAAGACAAGCTGCAGCAGCAGCAACACAAAACTCAAACATCTCGTTCCAAAGTTGAAGATAAAAAAAGAAGAAAAAGGAAGAAACCAAAATTAAGCCAAAAAAAAAAAAACTATTTACATCAGCTGTCCCATGTGAATTCTTTCGAATCTTCTTTCCCATGTGCCTTCTTCTCCTTCTCTTCTTCCATCTCCTTTCTCTCTCTAGAAACCCATCTCTCTCTCTTTAAATTTCCCCAGCTGTTTTGCTTAACCAATAATAACAGCTAGTATATCCAATTCTTCATTTCGACGCCATAAATGTCAGTATCTTGCGGTCTTGAATGCGTAGTTGTGCTCGGTTTCTCCCGTTGGGCATGGAAACGCTGCACCTACGTTGGTTCCAACGACAGCGAAACCTGGCCTTTAGCTACGCCCGATGAGTTCGAACCCGTCCCAAGAGTCTGCCGTTTGATCCTAGCCGTCTACGAAACTGATCTCCGGAACCCCCAGTTCCTTCCTGACGGCGGCTACCGTCTTAATCCAGACTGGGTCTTGAAACGCGTCACTTACGAGCAGACCTTCGGCCGTGCTCCGCCGTACATCATCTACGCCGACCACGACAGGAAGGAAATCGTTTTAGCTATCCGAGGACTTAACTTGGCAAAAGAAAGTGATTATAAATTACTTCTCAATAATAGATTGGGAATGCAGATGTTCGACGGCGGGTATGTTCATCATGGGCTGTTGAAATCGGCGGTCTGGTTGTTGAATGAGGAGAGTGAGACGTTAAGGAAGGTTTGGGAAGATACTGGGAAAGAATATCAGATGATTTTTGCTGGACACTCTTTGGGTTCGGGCATCGCGGCGTTGCTTACGATTGTGGTGGTTAATCATAGGGATAGGTTGGGTGGGATTCCGAGGAGTAAGGTTCGGTGTTACGCGGTGGCGCCGGCGAGGTGTATGTCACTTAACTTGGCTGTTAAGTATGCTGATGTTATTGACTCCGTTGTGTTGCAGGTAATTTTAGTTTACCTTCCTCTTTTCATTTTTTATTAAAACAAATTAACAATTTGTTTTGTTATTTTTAGTTTTGAAGGTTTTGTTCTCATTTTGAATCGTTTCATCTGTTTATGAGAATTTTATTGTTTTGTTTGCTGATATATACCAATAGGGTAGTCTATGTTTGGTAAGAAAGGAATGGGGAAGAAGAGGTAGAAAATTTGTTTATCTCTTGTGGGAAGAAAATAGTTTTTAAAATAATTAATTTTGATTCCATATGCATTTTCCTGGATTGCATGTTGAGACAGTGGAAAATTCCAATTTAATGTATTTCCTTCCTACCAAACGTGGGAAGAAGTGTTCCCTTTGCCTCTACCTTCCACCTCTTTCTTTCCTAATCCAGAGTGGGAGGAGGCCGCAAAAATATATTTTATTTGATAAGTGACATGGAAAGGGATAAGTGATGATTGCCTTCCTCAGAAGGAAGGTGGAATGAAATAAGGACTCTAAGTGGTTTGCAAATTTTTTATCATTCTAGATACTTTTGTTCATATGCTCTCCATTTTGGTTGCTTTATACATGATAGTCTTCCATTCCCTATGACTTTTGCTTGCATGAGTATATTTATTTGGTTTTAAGTAATGATGCTTGATCAACTTGATTTGGCGAATGTATATTGTTAAAATCCCCGTAACATGACGGTGTAATTGATATCCAGGACGATTTCTTGCCTAGGACTGCCACCCCATTGGAGGATATCTTCAAATCAATATTCTGGTTAGGCTTTGTTTTTGCGTCTTTTCAGTTATTATTCTTCCCAAGTATACTTAGTGGAGTGAATTATTCTTCTACTATATATAATTCCTCACACCAGGCCTTTATGCTCTGGACAGTTTGCCCTGCTTGTTATTTCTTGTTTGCTTGAGAGATACCTTCATACCTGAAGGTAGAAAACTTAGAGATCCAAGAAGACTTTATGCACCTGGACGAATGTATCATATTGTAGAGAGAAAATTTTGCAGGTACAAACATTTTCAGACTCTTGGTTCTTCTCGATATTGACATAAAGCTAATGCAGTTTGTGAACCTTTCAATACCTTTGTTACACTGCAGATAAATTTTCTTTTTCCCCCCAATTTGCTATTAGATTAGTTTCTTATAGAATATAAACCTAAAAAGAAGGACTCTCTCATTTCTTTAATTTACTCACTTGACAGTTTTGAAATTTATAAAAATCTCATTCATTTTTCATATAACCAAAAGGTGGTTTGCGTTGTATGCTTCCCTTTTGTTTGTGAACTCGTTTGTTTGAAGGTTTCTTACCAACTCATTTTTTATAATTCTATCTTAAATTATGGTGAGGTGTGTCTTTTATAGGACACTGCCATAAAGACAATGCCGTTAATACTCATGCTTCATTTTATTTGAAACTAAGTTGCTATGACATTGGCATCTGTAGATGTGGGAGGTTTCCTCCTGAAGTCAGAACAGCCATTCCTGTTGATGGAAGGTTCGAACATATTGTCTTATCTTGTAATGCAACGTCTGATCATGCAATACTTTGGATAGAAAGGGAATCAGAGAAGGCTTTGAAGGTGAGTTTTTGTCCTTTTGATTAGTTCCTTGATTATTCTATGTATTAGAAGGGAAATTAAGGTGTAGTTCTCTCCTCGTGCCTCAGTCGATGTAATTGCTGATCATAAAAAGAGAATCAGTTCATGGACAATCTTGAATGCATGCCACATATAACCTAAAATTTCAGCAGACATGTTTGTAGAGAAGGGAGGGTTGTTCTTGGAGTTACTGGTCAGGCATCTGCTTTGCTCCTGTGTTGGTTTTGTGAGATCAACTCGTAACCCATTATGATGAAACTTTTCTGGACATTTTCTGTGTGCATTTATTCTTTTCTGTGCAGCGTGCTGAGTACGATGAAACTTTTCTCCACATTCTCTCCTGTGTGCATTGAAACATATATAAATGCTATGCTATAAACAAAAATATGTAAATGCTATAAAAAGCTAGCTATTTATATATCTTTTCGTAACCTTTCAAACATTATAGCAGCATTAGCCTAATTGTTGGTTCCTACAGATTATGAGGGAAAACAAATCAGAAACCATGACAGTTCCCCCCAAAATACAGAAGTTCAAGAGGATGCAGACGATTGAGAAAGAACACAAAGATGCATTGGAGAGAGCCGTCAGTTTGAATATACCTCACGCTGTATCAACAGCAGATGAACCAACAGAGAACCAGGAAACAGAAACAGAACTAGAAACAGAGCCAGCCCAAGCCGACAATGAAGATTCACAAAACACCAAGTCCGAGTCAAGTACCAAAGGGACTAACTGGGATGAGGTTGTTGAAAAACTTTACAGAAGGACTGAGTCAGGCACCCTAATCCTAAAAAAGGAAACAGATACCTCCCAATAGCCAAATCTTTCTTTTCATTTTTCCCCCTTCACAATATTTTTTTTTTTCATTCTTAGCCTTACCGGTGAATGTATAATTTGAGGTTAAAATCTTTTTTCTTTTTCTTTTTCTTTTTCTCCCATTCCCCAATCTTTCTAGTTTGTATATTGTCTCCTGTAAAATGTTTTTTCAAAGTTACATGTAAAACACTGGGTTTGTCACCCATTGAGATCATACTACATTCTTTATGATAAAAATACACACCAAGTTTCTGGATGAGAAAAAAGCTTCCCTTATGGTGCTACTTTTACAGTATGATATAGGAATTTTTGGTGTTTACAATTTGATATAGATTTTGAAAATGTTATTCATAGTAGCATTGATTTATTTCTTCAAGATGGATAAATTTTCATTATAATTTACTTTTTATATGTCTAAGATTAAAAATTGAACAATGAACATAATACTGCAAAAAGAAGAAAAAAAGAGAATTAAAACGTAAATTAGATATTGAATTCTTTTGGAAAAAGCTATCATCAATCTAATTTCAGATATATGGTATAAGAGACTTTTTTTTTAAAAAATTTCNAAATACTACTAAACTTTTTACATGCTATTTGAGGTTCATATAATTTTGTCCAGTTCATTTTTACACTGTATACATTTGGATTGAGATGCAGAAAATCTTAATTTCATTATTAGATAATTGAGATTAATAATTAAATTTTTTTTTGCCTCTACCATTTTTTTCTGTTTAATTACTACTTTTTGTATTAAAAAGAAGATATTGAATTTTTTTGGGAGTAAAAAGAAAATTATTGATTTGTTTATTTCCTATGTTACTCCTTGTTTGTTCCTTTCCTTTTTTAGTTTTTAATTTTCCCCTCCTGTCTAACACTTTCTAACTCCCCTTCGCGTTTCTCTCCTATAGTCAAGTCTACTTCACCCTTAAAACAAACCCCGCGATTTCTTACCATGACCTTGTAAAATGGGTTCGATTTGGTTCTAATTTGTTTCCCTCAAATATCCCATTTTTCAGCCATGATTTCACTGAACATCAACTCAATTTTCCTAATATCAGCCATTTTCCGTGTGGGTTTAATCCTGTATGGAGAATGGCAAGATGCCCATATGGAAGTTCGATACACAGACGTAGATTACTTTGTTTTTTCTGATGCGGCTTCGTTAATGGCTTCTGGTCGTTCTCCTTATGAAAGAACTACTTACCGTTATTCACCTTTACTTGCTTTTCTTCTTATTCCCAACTCTTTTGTTTCACGTTCTTGGGGCAAGTTTCTCTTCTCAGCTTCAGGTATACCATTTTTTTAATCTTCTGTTGTAGGATTTCTATGTTTAATTAGTTTGTCATGCAAGTTTCTTGTAAAAGATCTGTAGCTTGTAAGAAAATAAGGACTTGGTTCGTTTGTTAATTTTGCTACTTGCTGTTTTCTATATAATAAATTGCTTAAAGGAAAAGGAAAAATTGTGTATTGATTGGAATGGTAATGGGATGATCCTACTTCTACCAAATTTTGGGTTTTTGAATGCATGTTCTCTGCTTTTATTAGATCAAATGTGGGTGGCAAACTGGTCTCTTGTTAAAACTTTTGTCATATGCTCAGCATCTTATGTTGGTTATCGCAAACCCATCATATGGTTGACTTTTAACGCCCTATATGTAACAAAGCAAAAGTTTAATGAAGGCATTGTAGTTTGATCCATGGACATGGAAAGAATCATAGTATTTCTTTCCAAAAGATCTTACTTGTTTTACTATATTCTATGCAAACTAGCAATGCTGGAGTTCGATATGGATTTAGGTGTTCGAATCTGATTCTAACATGATGCAATTCTGGTTCTGATTCACTTCTTTTTTTTTTTTTTTTTTTTTTGCAGATTTACTTGTTGGGTTGTTTATCCGTATTATCTTGAAGCAGCGTAAGGTGCCTGAAGACCTCTGCACTTATTCTGTGTTGATATGGCTTTTCAACCCATTTACCTTTACAATTGGAACTAGAGGAAACTGTGAACCTATTGTTTGTGCCATGATTCTGTGGATTGTTATCTGTCTTATGAATGGTATGTTTTTACTTCCTGAAATTTATTTTATAAAGTCTTGATTAATTAACATACTCCCATTCTTTTCGGTATAATGTGTGCTTCCTTATGAATGCCTCAGAACATTGGATTCTATTGTTCTTCATAAACTGCTAGGTTTGTGACAAAATCATTGTACAGTCTACTCAATGATGCCTTATGGAAGGGAAAGTGGTAGCTTAGGTATACTTTTATGTCTATGTTTTTTGGTAGAAATGATTTGTCACTTTCACTCTTAACGTACTAACTTGGGGAGGGAGGTGGCTGGGATAAAATCTTAAGACTTACTTCCATTAATAATTATTGTCTTGCTTTCTACCATTTTCTCCACCATAGCTGGAATACTTGATCCAGCCTAGGTCAAATCCACCTTGAGGGAGCACCAACAGATTTCTTTCATTTGCTGGTCTGTCTAGGTTCTTCCTGATTAGTTTATTTGATGTAGAGATTTTCTATGGTCAAAGACCAGTCAGGATTATGTTTGATAATAGGCACTACATGAAAAAGATCTTCTGTTTTTATGTAATTATAAAATGCTATATATTGGTGTTGGGCTCTGTTGATTCTGTTCTTTCTCCTTTACAGGTAATGTAGTACAAGCTGCATGTTGGTATGGTCTTGTTGTTCACTTCAGAATATATCCCATAATCTATGCACTTCCTATCATCCTTTTTCTTGAACCACGCATGTTCCAATCTGGTCTGAAGCCATTGCTTTGTGAATGGACCTCTGCTCAAGGAAAGACTCCTCAAATTAATTCACAAGTGACTGATCAGTTTGACATATGGAGTGCATTTAAAAGCCTATTTACAAGGTCAAGAATTTTGTTTGGTTTGGTTTCAGGGAGTGTTTTCCTCCTTTGTACTAGTTTTTCCTTCTATTTATATGGATGGGAATTCCTACACGAGGCATTGCTCTACCATCTTACGCGCACAGATCCAAGACACAATTTTTCCATCTATTTCTACCATATCTACCTTAACTATGAACGTGAGCTGTCACTTCTGGAAAAGCTCATCTCCTTTTTGCCTCAGTTTACAGTGCAGCTTGTTTTTATTTGCTGCTTCGCAAAGGATCTCATATTCTGCTTTTTTGTACAGACAGTGGCATTCGTAGCTTTTAATAAGGTATGTCAATTTGTAATGCTCCAAGCTTGATTTTATGGAACCGTGGCATATCATCATAATAAATATAATTGAAAATCTTTCTTTCCCCTATCCTACCTCATTCTTGTTCATTAAATGTTCAAAGTGTAGCCCTGCATGTAATTGCATTGTATTCTTCTTAAAGTTCTACATGCAGACACCACCATGAAGGGGTTTAATCGTATTTAACCAGTCTAATTTCTTGTCCTGAGAATCTTTTTTTCTTATTAATGGAGCCTTTGTGTATTTATACTGAATTTACTCCTTGGACAGGTAATAACAGCACAGTATTTTGTCTGGTTCTTTTGCCTGTTACCTCTTATTTTGCCATGGAGCAATATGAAGCTTAAATGGCAAGGCATATTTTGCATTATTTTATGGATGGGAGCTCAAACTCATTGGTTGATGTGGGGGTATCTGCTTGAGTTTAAAGGCAAGAACGTCTTTCTACAGCTTTGGATGGCAGGCTTAGTGTTTCTGGCTGCTAATACTCTCATCTTGATCATGCTTATCCGGCACCATAACTACTCTCCAGCACTTAGACCACATGCAGGTCCGAAGAGAACAGTAAAGCACGAGTGAGAGGACGAAGTCTTGAAACCGTGTAGGATTAGGAATTCGTTATAATCAAACATGGTTTAGTTATAACATTTGATTCCACTTGGAGGACCTTGATCAATCTTCCAAGCTTTAAATTTTTGTAGTAATTTGAGGGTTTAGATATCAAAGTTTTCGTCACATGGCTTGTGAAAACAGAGAGTTTGCTTATCTAATTTTCTTCCACTGGCGGAATTAGGTTGTAGAGTTGAATTATCAATCAATGGAGTATGAAATTTAACACATTCAAGTTACTTTTTGTATACTTTTGATGTATGTAGATTTTCATTTTCCTTCTTTGCAAGTCTCAGACTGATGAGTCTGGCTAAAATAAAATTATTCTTGTTATGATTCAAAATTTTGCAAATTATCCCCAAATCCAAGCAAGTAGTAATAAGTATTCCTGATGGGAATAGTGCAAGCCCATTCCAATCAAGGCCCACAATTATAACCAACAGACCAAACAGCTATAAAAGCTTCAAAATTTAGGTATGAATAAAAACACAGGGGTATCTATCCTCCGTTTCGAGTCCTAACTCTTTCTTCTTCTTGCTCCCCTCACTCTTCTTCTCCATTCTTCAAAGCCCCCCAAAAACCCTCCTTCAATTTCTTCTTTATTCCTCTTTCAAATTCATCTTCTTTCTTTTCCTTTTTTTATTTCCTTTTGGTTTTCTATATTTAATTCAATAAGATAATAATAATTCAATGGAAAATCTGAACATGGCCTTAGTTTCTTCTTCTTCTGCTCCTCCTGCAAAATTATTTTTATTAGGATACAATAATCCAAATTGTAACATTCTCAAAAACCCTGCAAAAACCTTCCCTTTTTCATCTTCCAAGATTGCCCATCGTCGTTCCAGAATTTTCGTCTCTGCCGGCTCTCACTCTCATCCTCCTCCTCCTCGACGTCTGCCACAAATTGGTAATCTTTCTTCTTTTTATTGTTTCTTTTTCATTGTTTTTCCAGTATTTGTAAATTTATAATTTGGGTTTTCTTTTCGGGTTAATGCAGTTTTGAGAAAGCTTGGAGATGAGAGGTTTGCGAGCATTTCTTCTTCAAGTAGGCAGCAAACTTCTTCAGTTGGAGTCAACCCTAATCCAACAGTGCCGCCACCTTCCTCTCAAATGTAATTAAACTCAGTTTGTTTCTATTTAGCTTTGGTTCCGTTAATTTAATCATTTTGTTTTCCAAAAAAAAAAAAATAGAGCTGCCTTAGAATATGAGTAAGCAATACATTTTGAAGTTGATAGTTGAAAGTTTTAGATACTACCATTTTGAAGAATTCAAAATACCTGTAGTGATTAGAAAGATATTCTTTCTTTTTAAATAACATTTATTTCTTTGCTTAGTTGTTTTTATGTTTATGGTTTGTAGAGGGTCCCCGCTCTTCTGGATCGGAGTAGGCGTTGGTCTCTCAGCGCTTTTTTCATGGGTGAGTAGTGATTTTTTTTTTGGTGATACTTTTTGTACATTGTTCTTGGAATATTGAAATTGTTTTCTTTTCGTGCATATTTTGATGAAGTTTAGTAAATTACAGGTGGCTTCAAGCTTAAAGGTGAGGGTTTCTCTCATATGAGGTATGGTAGTATTGTTTTTGCCTGTGATCTGTATGATTGAATCTTTTGTTAAGAGTTTTGGAAGTAGCATTGGGTACTTCAATAAAGTAATGAAATGGCAATTGGTTCTTTTTAGTATGCATGTTTTGAATTTATTTATTTATTTAATTTTTAGAATTTTCCAACAGTTGCATGGTGTTCTCTTAGTAGAATGCTGGACTCGTTGTTCTATGGGTTGGCGTTCAATCTCGGACAACCTCATGTACCTAAAGAATATTTTGTATAAATTGAAATTCTTAATTATGCTTCCTGTGGCATTTGATGACAGAAATTGGCATGCAAGTAGGGAAACTTTAGATTGAACTGGCTATTATATTAGCTGTTAATTTACATTATATTTTATAACAGAAGTTTATGCCTTTCATTGATATTAAAAGTTTCTTTTGTTTCTCATGCATTATTCTAAAGCTGCCTTCTTTTCTCTGTTTTAAGTTTTATTTTTATTTTCTGTATTTGTTTATTTATGAAGGGATTATTATTAGCTGTGTCAGAGGGCTTATGTTCGGTTACAGTCTGTTTGGCTATGTGGTTGATGATTAATGATTATATATTCTTTGAAATTCAAGAATCAAGGTTATCATAGACAGTGATAGTTCAAGAAAAGATAAGGGAATTGAATATTTTGCCTAGACAGCCTGGAGTTTTACCTGCTTAATTGTGGTTGATATTTGTGAAAAACTTTTATTCTCCTAAACAAAGATGATTCCCTGCTTGGTCCCGCATAGTGTGCGGGATTTGGAGTCGACTACAAAGTTGTTAATGGAATTATGGATCCAGGATATTTAATTGCCAGTTAGCCTGTAAGTAAAATGCTACTTGTATAAGTTTTTCCTCTTAGATTTCAGCCAGATCTCAAATAGATGGTATCAAGAAGCTGACTGCATGGTGGCAGCTTGCCTTGACACAGCCTTTGCAATTGCATGACTCTAATGTTATTATGGTCGATTTATTAATGTCAAATATTATATGATACCAATATTTTGTGTTAAACTGAGTTTCTTGTGCATTCATATGTCTACATCATGATCATTGTTGTTGGGCATTCATAACTTTCTTTATGTGCTTTAAGATGTGCAAAAAGCTAAAAGTTGTGTATTCTGTGCATAAGGTCATTGTATAAATCTGCTATTTCATTGCTTTATAACATTTAGCTTTCCATTCAGAAATATGCAATGCAACAAGCCTTCAACACCATGATGGGTCAGATGAATAAACAGAATAACCAATTTGGCAATGCTGCTTTCCCTTCTGGGTCCCCATTTCCATTTCCACCACCTCCAGCGCCTGCACCTTCCAGATCCCCTTCTTCATCTTCTTCTCAACCTTCAGTTACAGTTGATGTACCTGCAACAAAAGTTGAAGCACCCCCAGCAACTGCTCCTGCAACTGAAGTGAAAAGAGAAACAGAAACCACAGAGGCCAAGAAATATGGTAATATGGAGCTTTTTATGCTGCCGCTAAATATTGTATCATGTGCAACTCTTCCCTTTTTGAGACCATAGGGAACAATATATAGCTCATTTGTGTATATGAACCATTAGCAAACCAAAAGTTTTTATAGTTGCTTCCCCATGAAGGAGGGCTACTTTATACGTGGAAGTGTAAAACTGATCTCTAGTATCAATTAAGTTTCTAGTTCCTCAAATGTTGGTCGTAGATTCAGTTAACCATTGAATTCAATTCCAATATTCTCCTTTATCTCTTGAAATGTTTAAGACTGATTCCAAGTTTTCTTTGCAGCTTTTGTGGATGTTTCTCCCGAAGAAACTATGCAGAAGAGTGCTTTTGAAGATGCAGCTGAGATAAGTTCATCAAATAATGCTCAGTCTCCCAAGGATGTAAGTTCTTGATGGAACTCTTGCTAGGAGGCTAAGGTTTGATGGATTTATTTCTTAAGATGTATACTGTATATGTTGGAATTTAATCATTCAAATATTGTATGAAGGTTTCTAATAATGGAGCTGCACCCAAGCAGGAGGCTGGTGCTTTTGGGGGTTTCCAGTCAGATGGTAAGTGAAGAGCTAGTTGTAAGTGATTGAGTTGTTTTCTTTATAGTTAGCTAGCTCCAGTAACTGTTTGAATAAAGGGATAAAAAAATTGTGGAGGGTTTCATGTGAAGTGCAATGCCTTAACTCTTTGCTGGGACTATGTGAGGTAACACTTTGACCATAAAAACAAAAATAATAATAAAAGGAAAGTCTTAGAGATCAACTGTCTAAAAACAATGGGGGTATCATAGACTGAGTTATGGTACTGATGTTAACAGCAAGTAACAATATTAGGAGGCAGTACAGAATAAGGGAGCAAGCCCATAAAATTATAGGATTTGTCATGTGTGCAAATGCTTATAATCTTGGTAGTTAAGGCTGTTTTGTTTCATATCCAGCTCCTTAGAAAGACATCTGCTAATGCATTTTTAGACAGATAAATAGTGGTTAAATTGTTGGATTTCTTACCTCATTGATATAGATTAATTTATGCTGCCTTCCCATATAACATGGCTAAAGTTTATATTATGCTGCCTCTCTCTCTGAATTTTAGTTTTATTCTTGCATACCAAAGACTTACTCATGCGAACTTCACCTCTTGGCCTAGTGGTAAGAGGGTTGAAAGTTCACCCAAAGGCTAGGGGTTCAAATCCCACTCTTCCCTCTCCCCCTCTTGTAAAGACCAAAAAAAAAAGAAAAAGAAAAAAAAAGACTTACTCATGCATGTGCGCATGTTGGCATGCTTTTGTACTTTCTTTTATGCTCTTTGAACTTTGGGGAATACTTAACAAAGTGTCCTATTGCATTTGCAGCAAGAGCTGGTCCTGCCTTATCTGTGGATGCTTTAGAGAAAATGATGGAAGATCCAACAGTGCAGAAGATGGTTTATCCGTAATTTTCTTTACTCAATTTCTTTTATTTTTCTAATTTCCTTTTTGTTCCAATTGATTCCGGTTTATTGTTCCCTGAGATGTGGTGAAACGTTTATGTTCCAGTCTCAATGTCCATTCTTCATTCTAATTCTCTGGAATAGTTACAAAGCACAGGGTCAGTATCAAATATAGAAGTCTCTGGTTTATCTTATATTGTATTAAGCTTGGTATCTCAAATTTTGGACAAATGAACATGGACTTATATTACAGCTTTTGATGTAAGTACTTTAATGAGTAGTTTAATCTCCCTATCTGGGTGACTCTGATCTATGTTCCTTAACAAGCTTTATACCTAGTTATACATTTTTCTTAACCCTACTGTGCTGGACTGTGAATTTTGTACGTCAAAACTGAGTTATCTTCTTTTTTGTTGAAACTGAGTTATCTTCTTTTTTGTTGTTTATTCATTCCTTTTCTTCTTCCAGAAACCATACAATAATATTTAAATCTTAAGCCAAATACCTTTTTCCACCGATACATTTTTATTCATTTATCCTAGTCCCTGTGGAGTGTGGACCTTGCCCAAGAAATTAGTGATTGGAAGCTGGCCATAAAATATACCTTATTAATTAATTCTCCTAATGCTTGTGAACCTTGCCCATGAAGTTAGGGTTGAGTGGGTGAATGGAATCTGAGATATAGTGCTTTCTTCTCATATGGGGCCTTGGGCTGATTCCTAATAGCATTCCTCCAAAAAAGAACAACCCAGTCATGTCTGTTCAAAGCATTAATACGTAGACTTCCTCTGAATTGGTTCCGGTTCTAGTTTTTTGTCTGTAAGATGATTTAACCTTTGCTGCACCTTGTGTTGTTAATTGACATAAAATTGATCTTTTATTTACTTACAGGTACTTACCTGAGGAAATGAGGAACCCTGAGACATTTAAATGTAAGTCTGTGCTTCTTGTAATGCCTCTATGCTTATTTCGTGTTCTGTTCCTTTCCTCTTGGGTGAGGATGGTGAGTGGGGATAGAGAAGGCTATGTTCTTGTGGTGTCTGTAAGCTTTAGATGCTGGTCTTTCTCTTGTCTGCTTAAATTTGATATCAGAGTGTTCAGCTTTGCACAGCTATTTCATGCCAAGTGAACTGGTGCCTGCACACTTATTATTTAAGAGTTTCATTTCTAATAAATAACCCCAGGTTGATGTATCCTGCAAAAACTTGTACTTTTCCAGACATCTAATGGAAGTTTTTTTTGTTTTACTACAGTTTTTTGCTCTTTTCCATGCATTAGTGCTGCAATTTTTATGGTTATTTTGTTAATATCTTCATTTTCTTTACAGGGATGTTACAAAATCCTCAATACCGTCAACAACTTCAAGACATGCTGTAAGTTTTCTTCCAGCTTTCTGTATTTTGTTAATTTTCAGGGCTTGTCTTCTCTTGATTTACAGTTCTTACAAGCATTTCTTCCTTCAAGAAACATATGTTTGCTTCTCGTTATTGTTATTGTGCAATAATTGCATTCAGAATTCTGTTTGGATTTATAGGTATATGATTTTTGGTCTTGCTTTTCTTCATACATATTTTGACAGCCAGAGTTAGAATGCATTATTCTTTTACTGTAATCTTAAAGAGTTGTTCAAATTCTTATAAAATAATTCTTAAATGTCTACGGGAGTGCTTGAGGAGTAAGATACTATGAATGTCATTAACTAAGATTGTCTTTTCAAATAAGTTGTGATATGCATGGATATCTTTCTTAATATTTGTTTTCTTTTTTCCTGATCTCAGTCACATCTCATAAAGTCGTTGTTATTGGGTGCCAAGTCTTTGGTTTTACCCCTTGATTGTCATCAAGTTTCGATGGAGCAGGAAAATATTATCTTTGGTGGTTCATTGGTTCTCAAAATTTTGTTGATGGTTAAACTTTAGGAGAATTGGCATCGACTCTTATAATCTGCTGATAGAATTGTTACTTGTGTATATTATTCCCTACTATTCCTCTTGAGATTTTCACTTTGAATGTTGAAAGGTTAAGACACATTTTGGTTGGTGCTTTTTGCTCTTGGCTTGAAGCTTGTGTTTTTCATCTATAGAGATGGAACTAATTAATTTGATGCTAATTGTTATTCATCCTGCATTTCCCCTATTAGTTTTAACTTCTTTGTTATTAAGAATTGGGTCAGATTATGGTGAATCTACATGCTTATTTGTATGTCTGGATAAAATTTTTCAGAAACAATATGGGTGGAAGTGCTGAATGGGACAATAGGATGATGGATTCCTTGAAAAACTTTGATCTGAGCAGTCCTGAGGTCAAGCAGCAATTTGGTAAGTCCAAAGCGTTTCTTGAAGTGCTCAAATGCTTGGGACAAGAGATTAATGGCTTGGCATATGTCAGAACTGTTATTTTTTCTTCATACTCTTGCTCCCTGCTTTATATGCAATAGATGTATAACTTGTAGATGGTTAAAATCTCTCCTGTCAGAACGTGATTTGGTTCCTGAAGGAGTTCCTTAATCTTTCACCTTACCCATTTGCAGATCAAATTGGGCTTTCACCTGAAGAAGTAATCTCCAAAATAATGGCAAATCCAGAAGTTGCTATGGCATTCCAAAACCCTAGAGTTCAAGCAGCTATCATGGATGTATGCTCTTACTTATGAATCCTTAATTATCTCTTTTATGTCATGCTTCATACTAAACCTTTGTATTAATGTTATTTGCTTTTTGCTGCTTTTGCAGTGTTCACAAAACCCACTGAGTATTGCGAAATATCAAAATGACAAGGAGGTAATCTAGGCCTTCTTTCTATTACATGTTTGATATTTAAAGTTTAATTGTTGGGTTAATTGATCATCACTTGGAGTGTCTTGCCTCTCTCTCCCCATTTGATAAAAATTTCTTCTTTCGTTGATAATCCTATCCTAATGTTTATGTTCTCTATGATGAGTAAAATTTTATTGATGGGTTGACTGATCATCACTTGGAGTGTCTTGCCCTTCTCTGACCATTTGATAAGAATTTCTTCTTTCCTTGATGATCCTATCCTTAGACTTTATGCACTCTTATGAGAAGTTCAATTCATTAACTGATTGAATATGGCTACATAAATCCAAAAAAATTAAGTTGTTTTTAGCTCTGAGTTTACTTGCCTAACACGTTTAGACCCACATGTCTACGCATGCAAATGATGTATATATGGTGGTGACTTCACTGTTTCAATGAGCTTCTGAAAATACTTATTCAAGTCTCTTGCACATCAGAAAATAGTTTTCCATTTCCTTCGATTTTCTGGGTGCTGATAAAGATAGATCTGTCTTTGAAATCAATTTCTTGATATTTAACTTATTGTTGATCTTTCAGGTCATGGATGTATTCAATAAAATATCAGAACTCTTCCCTGGAGTGGGTTCACCTTGATTTTGGCAGTTCATTAAAGTCGCTGCTTTTGGAGCATAATAATGTACCCAATGGTTTGGGGTGATAAGCTCTACAGTATACGAATCCAAGATTGAGCATAAATCCGATGTTACTTGTGGCACATATTCTGCGCAGTTTTGCCTTCTTTTCTTTTTAGTTTGAGAATTAGCATTATCATTGAGTTATGACCTAATAATCTCCCTTTGTACTCTAGGTTCCATTTAGCTGTAGTTGAGTACTTACTTTTATCAGTTGGGCGTATATACAGAAGCAAACTGTACATGGTGTCCCTTTATAAAAAGTTAGCTTTCACTCTCTCTCTGAGCCTGTATATAGAGGCAAGCCTGCAATTTGCACTTCATGTTTACATCTTGATCGGCTTGATTGAATAGCTTATTGGACAGAAAAACAACTCGAAAGAGCGTTAACAGGTGCAGGAAAGATGAATATGAACTTCTGGTTGCCGCAAGCAACTCTGAGAGGGAATTCCATGAAAACAAAAAAACAAAGTTTTTCTTTTGGGCAAACAAGAGAATGATTAGATCATTAGAATGATACCCAAGTACTCCATTAAATATTGAATAGTTATTGCAAGCATATATGAATCATTTCAATTTCCCAGAATCTGGGTTTCATTCTCATATTTTTGCTCTCAATAATGCACAAGAAAAATGAGCCATAAACTCCCACATTATAGTTTGGACAAAATATCATTGAGAGCCAAAACAATATTGTGATAACACTGCGAAACACGCGATGAATCTTCCTCTCTTGCTGCATAATCCAACTGCAATTTTCAAAAGCCAATGTATGTATATTATAATTCTAAAAACCTCTCATTCATAACAAAAAATGAACAATTCGAAAAGCAAAAAAAGTACATATATTAATCTTACTTTGGTAACATTGTTGAAGAGATTAGAATAAAGCTTCCGAAGCTGAGGCCTTTGAATTCCAGGTTTCCCTTGGATGATAGTATAAATATCCTGCTTCAACAATGCTGAACTCTTCCTTAACTCCTTTTGCGCTTCACGCCATGACTTTGAGTCGATCAAATCTTTCACTTGCAACAAAGCTTTTGCATGATTCTCAACTTCACTTTCTGCTTCTTCAAGTGTCTGCTCTGGTGCTACCATTCTCAAGTCAAGTCCATATGCCATTTCTCCTCCCAAAATTGCTGCTTCCTTTGTGAATAGTAAACAAGTCATTGTTGCCATGACACCTAATCTTCTTCTACTGATATTATTTGATTGGGAAAGCTTTTTTGACATCATTCGGTCAATGGGTTTCCCTTTTCCATGGCTGTTGATTGGAGTTTGTGAAGAGTTGTATGGTGGGTTATGTTTTGAGACCAGAAGTGGTCTTAATGCCATGACTTTGCTTTCAATTAAACTAACAGTGGGGTTTATAAAAGGAAAATAAAATGAAAAGCAATGGGAAGAAGAAGCAATTTTGTGAGTAATCTCTTATCCTCTTATGCTTTTTGTGTTTGGTTTTGACTTTTGAGGGTGAGGAAAGAAAAGGGAAAATAAATGAGTTTTGGGTTGGATTTTTTTCATTTTTTAATTTTTATATTCTTGCGTCCGTAGCATTAGTCAATAGACCTGCATGTAGCTTATCACCAAGAACCCCAAATATAAAACCCTTTCAACAGTTTTTCGCGGGACTCTCTGTTTCTCTTACTACAATTTTTTCCTATTTTTCTTCTCTCAAAGAATACAAGATGAGTAATAGAGGAAAGTCTAAAACCCAACACCAATCTCCTGGTAAACATCTCTTCTCACACTTATTTCATATTAAAGTTTCAATCTTCTGGTATTTGTCAGTGTTCTCAAAGAAAAAAAAATCATTCTTTTAGGAAAAAGAAACCCCCTCCTTTTTTTTTGGTAGATTACGTTAATTTTCATTGGAATTGTACCATTGTGTTGGAATAGAGAATTTATAAGCTTTGAATGCTTATGGTATTTTTTATTGGTTTATAATTGGAAATGAAAATTGGGAATTTTTATAATTGGAAAAGCAAGTGTTATTTTTATTTTTTATTTATTGCTCAGTTTATTTTTGCTGCCAAAATGATTAATTTGTCAAATTGACCTTAAATGAGTTTTTCAGTCTATACTCTATAGTGAGTTACTTTCCCTTTATGCAGGGAAGAGAATGAAAGCTACATATGTATCAGAAAATGAAAGTCTTTTAGAATCAATTCACGATGATCCTGGTTGGTTTTTATTTTTTGTTTAACTTCTGCTTTTTTCGTAGATGGTTGTTCAAACTAAAGTGCGATTTTTTGAATTTAGGAACGCTTTCCGGGATATCACAGGAGGGAGTAAACAGACTTCTAAAACGTGCTAATAGAGGTGGCTCTTCCAGGAAAAAAGAACAGAATGACCTAAAAACAAATGAGAAAGAAGTTGTACAGACAATGGTTGCGCAGAATGCTTCAAACGCTGAAGATTGTAGTAGAGATGGAATAGGAAGTTCTCAATTAGAAGTTGATGTCAAAAGTCGTCAAGATACCGTTTTCGATGATATGGAAGACATGAATGACTCAGATTGGGAAGATTGTTCAATTCCCATGTTGGATCCTGTAGACCATTCTTCAAATGAGAACTTTAAGGGTTTAACCATCGAGTTTGATGAGCCATCAAGTTCCATTGGTCGGAAGCCTGTTCGTCGAGCTTCTGCAGAAGATAAGGTGAATTGTATTTCTTGTGATGATTAGTGGATATAATGCTTATTTTAATGATAGCTCTTTGCACTGTGAACTCATAGTTTCTGCCTTTTTCAAATAAGGAATTGGCTGAGCTTGTCCATAAGGTTCATTTGCTTTGTTTACTGGCAAGGGGCAGAATAATTGACAATGCTTGTGATGATCCTCTTATTCAGGTTGGCTTTTCTTTATCTTCTATTTATGCCCTAGGACAATTGCTCAGTATCTATATGTATACTTCCTATTTCTGACGAAATATGATTGCCTTGACAGGCTTCTTTACTTTCTCTCCTACCGACTCACTTATTGAAGATTTTAGAAGTCTCAAATATCACTTCAAAAGCTTTGATTCCTCTTGTCACTTGGGTTCGTTAAATTCTGAGCTGTCTAGAGATTATTTTAATTTTTTTTATCAACTATTTATTTTTTTGAGACTGGCATTGAACTTGCAGTTCCATAATACTTTTCATGTTAGAAGCTTGGTTCGTGCAGAACGATCATTTCAGACTGCTTTGGCCTTTGCTCTTGAAACTCGTGAAGGGACTCAAGAAGAGGTAACATGATCTCTTTTATAATAATCTGGGAGATGAGTGAGATTTTTATTATTTTGTAATTTTCAATTTAAGGTAATGCAGTCCATGATAGAATTTTATTTAGTTATGTGGATCTTTTTAACTGCTATGGTGGATATTTGGCTTTTTCTTCTAGGAAGTATTCTAGGACAAAAGTGTTGTTTGCTTGCATACTAATAAATACTCTTATTAACTTCAGCATATGAATTTTATGCTTATGCATCTAATAAAATTGCAGTTTCCTCAATTTTGAAAAAGTTAATTATGATTTTGTTTAATGTAGGATAGAATTTCTCTGCTACTTGGTGCATAAGTAATCATAAAACCACTTAACATAGGGAATTTTCTTGCAGATTGCAGCATTATCTGTGGCATTATTTAGAGCTTTGAAGTTTACAACACGGTATGATATCACTGTAAGACTGATATTGTTGTTTTCTGGTTGTGTGGAATTTATTTAGGTTTCTGTAATCCCTTGGAATTGTATAGACCTTCAACTTGACTCATTATGATGATGATCTACCCTAGGTAAAATTTTTAAGGTTAATTATTTCTGTAATCCTACTACACCTACCCCCTCCCTATTTTTACTTTTGTCATTTTATTAAGCTCCAATGCTTTTTTCTTTATTCTTGAGTGCTCTTGACTATTTTTATGTTGTTGTGCATCCTTTATGAAATTATTTTATACCCCTTTTCAGGTTTGTGTCCATTCTGGACGTTGCCTCTTTGAAACCTGAGGCTGATAAACATGAACCTATGAGCCAAGTGGCAAATAGAGTGGGTAGAGGGATATTCAGTACTTCAACACTAATGGTGGCTAATCCAAGAGAAGTTTCCATCCCTTCATCTCCAGTTAAATCATTCTCATGCAGTGAGAAAGGAAATCACTGCAAAAGCTCATTCAGGAGTTCATGCAAAAGTAAGGATGGGTGCTCGACAAGCTACAGCCCTCAATCCAGATATTCTAATGCCGTTGATGAATTGACTGATAGAACATCGAACTCATTTTCCTGTCAGGCGCAGTTAGATACATCTGGACAATGTGCTCCTAAAAATTCTCAGGAGCTGAAGAGGAAAGGGGATCTTGAGTTTGAGATGCAGTTGGCAATGGCTATTTCTGCTACAACTGTTGGCACTCATGAAAATAGTTCCAGGTCATCAGATGTGGAAGTTTTAAATGGTAGTAATTCATCAGATGCATCTAATACAAAGAGATGGAAAAGAATCCAAAGAGTAGAATCTGCTACCAGCTCCCAAGGACTTTCTACTGCACTTGGATCAAGGAAAGTAGGATCTCCATTGTTTTGGGCGGAGGTGTACTGTGGTGGGGAGAACTTGACTGGAAAGTGGGTGCATGTTGATGCTGTGAATGCAATTATAGATGGAGAGGATAAAGTAGAAGATGCAGCTGCTGCATGCAAAACATCATTGAGATATGTAGTTGCTTTTGCAGGTCGTGGGGCTAAAGATGTGACTCGCAGGTTTGGTTCCTTCCTGATAATACCTGTTTTCTTCAGATGCCCACTTTTGAAGTGTTTACCTACTTTGTTTCATTAAGACTTCTAATATGCACGCACAGGCACACGCCATCTTTTGCTACCTGCTTTTATGTGTTCATATGTTTTCTTGTATTTTGTCAGTATGATTTTCTCATTAAATTCACCTTCTGAATACTTAGCTCTTAATGGTTTAAGTCAGCTTTCAATGAACCAATCTCTTTTAACTAGATGTATTTGCTTTTAGATTTACATTTATACAACAAGTTATGTCAGGATAAGTTTGGAAATTAGGCAAGGGCTCAGATGCTTTTGCTTACCCTGGAAAGGAGGGAGCTCAAATACTTGAGAGTTGATGTTATTATCAATTTGATTGTTAATGCATTTATAGCACAGGTATTGCGTGAAGTGGTACAAGATAGCACCGAAACGAGTTAATTCAATATGGTGGGATGCAGTATTGGCACCTTTGAGGGAGTTAGAGTCCGGAGCAACTGGGGGTGTGCTTTTATTGGAAAAGCTCCATAATGATGTCTCAAATGAGCAGCAGAAAATTAAAGCATCTCAGTCTCCGGGTGCTATTAGTCCTTCAAACCAGGTTCTCTTACCTGAGAAGTCGGGCCAAGAATCTTCCAAAGAGTATGGGAGCATGAATGAAGTTGAACCTTCTGCAAATTTTTCTTTTGTTAATACCAGGAACTCTCTTGAAGATATGGAGTTGGAAACTAGGGCTCTAACTGAGCCTCTTCCTACTAATCAACAGGTATTTTGATGGATTGGTCCTAACAATATGATTCTCAGAAGCTGCTAACTGTTTTTTTTTTTTTTTTTTTTTCCTCCCCCACAGGCCTATAAGAATCATGCATTATATGCTCTTGAAAGATGGCTTACAAAGTTTCAGATACTACATCCCAGAGGTCCTATTCTTGGTTACTGCTCTGGCCATCCCGTGTATCCTCGCACTTGTGTGCAAACACTCAAGCCAAGACAAAGATGGTTACGTGAAGGACTGCAGGTTAAAAGCAATGAGAAACCTGCAAAGGTCTGCTTACCAATCTACGGTTATAATCTATCACTATATATATATTCTTGAAATTTATCACTTAATCTGATTAAATCACAACTAATTTTCTTCAGGTGTTGAAACGTTTAGCAAAACTAAAAAATGTACAAGCTTCTGAAGAAGATGATTATCATGAGGTTGATACTAAAGAAACTATTGAACTTTATGGGAAGTGGCAGCTAGAACCACTATATCTGCCTCCTGCTGTTGATGGAATTGTGCCAAAGGTGATCGCTGTTACTTTCTTATGGATGCTGTACTGGAAGTTTTAATTTGAATAAACCTATAACTTAATCATTTGTTTTCCTCTAAGCAACCAATAATTGGTGGCTATTCTTTTATGTTGCCTCTGCATGTGTTGTTTTACTATCATATTTGGGTACTTTTCATGATGACATTTTTTTCTGTTGCATACAAACAAATTGTTAACTTGAGAAAATATTATTATAATCTTTATCTTATGCCCATGCAATTCTATAATCTTTATTTAGATTATAATATTATTATAATCTTTATCTTATTTAGATTTTCAGTTTTTGGTTGAAATAGAGGATATGGTTGTCACAATAGTTGAGCAATCTGGTTGCAAAAGAAATGGTTGTGTTCCTTCATCTTCATCTCATTGTTTTAGGATGCAAGTTCTGTTTGGAAATACTTCGAAAATGAACATTGCCCTTGCGATAATTTTTACTTAACCTCTTTAGTAATTCATTTCATTTCAGTTGCCTCTTAGTGTTCAAACCTTTGCTTTCCTGACAATGGATCTTGGTTTGATTCTAGAATGAGCGTGGTCAAGTTGAGGTGTGGTCTGAGAAGTGCCTTCCACCAGGGACTATTCACTTAAGATTGCCAAGGGTATTTTCTGTTGCCAAGAGGCTGGAAATTGATTATGCACCTGCCATGGTCGGTTTTGAATTTAAAAATGGCCGTGCTGCTCCTGTGTTTGATGGCATTGTGGTGTGTACGGAGTTCAAGGATGCAATATTAGAGGTAACTATATACACTCAACTATTTAATAATTGAGATATATGGGTACATATATCGGATACAATAGTGAATTTCGGTTTAAAATTTGTCTTATATCTCCCTTAAAATACAAGTTAATTGATACATGGATAAATTGTGGAAGGAAAATCAAATGAAGTGAAGAATGCAGTTATGAACAATTTGGCCCTTGAAGTTAAATTTTTCTGGAGAATTTGGCCCAAATTGGAAGGAATATGGTCACGTGGCTAACGGCACGCTTATGTGACACTAACATGGTCTGAAGTGGTCAATTCTTGTCCAAAAATTAAAGTTCGAGGGCCAAATTATCCCAAATAAAAGTTAAAATGCCAAATTATCCTTTTTGGATAGTTGGAGGGCCAAATTGTACATTAAGGTATATATTTGTCAACAGAGTATACGACTGATTATTTACCTCTATTTTTGCACCTTCTATAGGGGCAGACTTGGCAATTAAGTTTGAGGGGGCCAGTTTAAATTCTCCTATTAAAATCAAGTTTTAGGGGGCGAAACTAAAGTTTATTAAAGTATATCTATATCTATATAGTATTAGGGTAGCTTCTTCTTCTTCTTTTTGGGAAGGGAGGTGCGCAAGGCCCCTCATTAATATATGAGGATCCGCTAATGCCTCCTAAGATGTTTTTATTACCAGTCTTTTGACGTGTATGGCTGCTCTTTGAAAATTTGAAAGTTAAACTCCTTAAAAAATAGCTTTACACAAAACTGCTTTATAGAATGAATAAATGATCAAAGAAAAACGAACAAGGTAAAAGTATATTAGTCTGGCTGTATCTTGAATTTAGCCTTTCAAAGCTTCAGGGCAGACTCACAAAAAGAAATGGATAGAAAGATCAAGGAAATGGAGTATTCAGTTCAACATGTCTCTAAACATCATCATTATTTGTTTAGTAGTTTCTATAAAAGTTTCTGTAATTGTTACTCTAAATAGCCCTGTACATTTTAATAAATTTCATTTTGTTATATATGGAAAATGAGTCACTAATTGGGCTTTCTTTCTCATAGGCTTATGCAGAAGAAGAAGAGAGAAGAGCAGCTGAAGAGAAAAAGCGGAATGAAGCACAAGCAATCTCAAGATGGTATCAGCTTCTCTCATCCATTATAACCAGACAAAAGTTGAACAGCTATTATGGAGATGGTTCATCATCAAAAGCATCCTCAAATATTCATGATAAGAATGATGAGATAAGTGCTCTGCCTACTGTAAATAGTAGGTCTGATATGCAATCTACTGGCCCTCGAAAAAGAGGGAGAGAGTATACCATGTCTAGTGCTCCATCAGCAAGACTAGAAGACCATGAACACGTATTTTTAAAAGAAAATGAGAGTTTTGATGCAGAGAATTCAGTCCGAACAAAGCGATGCTTCTGTGGATTTTCAATCGAAGTGGAAGAATTATAGTTGCATGGTGGAAATTTAAATCCGGTAAGTGAATGGAATGTAATTGGGATCAAAACGTTTCAAATTATCCTGGAAATTTGTTAAAGATAGATGCTGTATATATATTAGGCAGCATTGTGGAGGAATTTACCTGTATATGTTTTTCTAGGTTATGATAAACAGTTCATTTTACATTGTTTTTGGTTTTTCCCTCCCACCCATGAACCCCAATTTTTTGTTTGAGTTTGTTGCAACATAAAGAATAATTATGAGTAGGGGTGGGAATCACAAACCTAACTTACGCGCTTCAGCTCAACCGCAACTGATGCAACCGACGTGCGTCGGCTCGGTTGGTCGGTTGTAATCGATCGGGGAAGGGGGAAGTCGGTCGGTTGTCGGGTTTGTGTTTCATGGGTGAAACCCAACCGACATATATTTTAATATATATAATATTTTATATTTAATTATATATATATAATATATTATGTTTTAGGGTTTCAGTCTTTCAGAATTCATTTTTTTCCCATCTCTTCCTCCTCGAATTCCCCGTCTTCTTTCTCTCAGATTCCAAATCCAAATTTCTTGTTTTTTCACTGTCTACTTCTAAACCCTCGACAAATCCAAGGTTAATTCCAACATTTAGATACAACAAAGATTGCAACGAAGAGATGTGTTCTTTACTGCTTTTTGCTTGGGTGAATTAAACCAGCAAAGGTAAGTAATTCCCATTTCGATTTTGATTCATTGTTTTATTTTTGTTATCTAAGTCTAAATCCTCTGTTAATACTTGTTAATTTCATTTAATTTCTTATTTTGTTTTAGCTTAATTTCAATCAAAGTTCAAGATTTCTGTTGCAAAGGGTTTCTTTTTGTTATCTAAGCCATTGTTTTTGTGTTTCAAAGGTTTCTTTTTGTTATCTAAGCCACTGCTTTTGTGTTTGAGAAACTTTAATCTTTCATTTATATATGAATTCTGATGCTGGTTAGATTGTACTAGATATATGATGGGTTTCTTTAATATTGAAAGTTTCTGTAATATTGGACGTTTAAGAGTGCGTTTGGATGAGAATACTCAAGAGTGATTTTCTTTTTTAAAATCTAAATTTAAAAAATTTGGTTTGGCAACATTATAATTTGGTTTTTAAAAATCTTGGGAAATTGGAGAGAAATTTTTAAAGGGCCCAAAACCCTACTTCAAAATCCATGTAAGATGATGTCTTTTTTAAAATCCTCTTTTTTTACCTTAACCACCACATTAACTGACTTTCCTTCTTTTTTTATAAACTTTTTATAATTTTTCAACTTAAATGATAAAAATGTATTTTTAAAAAATGTGTTTTCACTTCTAAATTTTATTAAAAGTATTATACATTATTACAAATCCAATGATATCCATATTGCATATTTTTGTTCTTCTAATATTATTTTTTATGATTAAATATATTGTTTTATTAAAAAATTTTGAATACCTCACAATTTGCTCCTACACATTTTCATCCAAACTAAGATTTTTAAAAACTAGCATTTCAAAATGATTCATTTCAAAATTCTTTCTTTTTAAAAATCTTTGAAATTTTAAGAATTCCTCATCCATACACACTCTAAAAGTTTCTGCTCTATATGTTTGGATTCCTTTCCGATATTGAAAGCATCTTTGATAGTTTCTATAATATTGAAAGTCTTTGGGTTGGGGCCTATATTGCTCTGTTTCATTTTGGCAAATTGCACAATTTACTCAAGAAACCGATAGGTCATGAAAACCAACCAATCGACCGGAACCGATGTCGGTCGATAGTTGGCGCTTTCTATAACCTGTTTGTCGGTGGTCAGTGATCCATCACTCAAAAATTCAAATCGACTCAAAACCAAAAAATGCCACCGACCCATTCCCACCCCTAATTATGAGTTCATATAGGTGCTTTTGTCTTAGATTTTAAGATGAGCATCATTCTATTATGGATGAAAAATGCTCAAGTAGGTCCCTCCATTTTTTTCCTTACTGAGTTTCTTCTTGTTAATTATAATTTCCTTGAACCGTGGAGGAAATATAGAGGAATCTTTCTTCCATTTGCCATTGCCATGCCTTGTGAAGAAAGTCCCAAGAAATTGAACTTCATTACAGACAAGCGTCATTATGCTTTCACCATTATTAGTATTACGCTACTTTTCAATAGTCTCCAGTTTAATGTGTGTTATTCGGCCGAAAAAAGTTTAATGTGTGTTACATGTGGTTTAATGTGTTTAAATTGAATTAATATTAAAATAATAATTAAAATTAATTATAAGTCAAATGAAATAATTGTGTGTTGATGTTCTTTTATTTAAAATTTTTTTAATTCTTGTTACATAAATTTTAATTATAATAAATTAAACTACCAATACACTCCAAAAGTTTAAATTTTGGTTGAAAGGGAAAAAATTAATCAATAAATAAAACTATCAATAAACAGTACCCCAAACATTAAAAATGGTCGATCGCGATAACTAAATTTTAAATAAATTTTCAGGTTAATTAGCTTTTTAATAAGATATAATTAATAATAATACTTTTTATTAGTTAGCTTAATTTAACTTCAAAGTTGCGATAATAATAGTTTTGTTAGTTTATATATATATATATATATATATTATAAAATATAAAATTGGGTTGGGTCTAACCAAGACTACCAAAAAGTCTTCCATTCTTTTAAGATTAAAATGGTAAAAATAAAATAATTATGAAAATATTGAATTTAATTAAATAAAAATAGAGTTTTGAATAAAATAAAACTGTAAGAGATTAAACAATGGTCTTTAGGATTGTGCCAAAAAAAACAATGGTCTTTAGGAAATATATTTAAAATTTTTTAATATATCTAAATTTTTAATTAAAATAGTAAAATGGTAAAAATAAAATAATTATAAAGATATTAGATTTAATTAAATCAAAATAGAGTTTATAATAAAATAAAATTGTAAAAGTTTAAACAATGACATTAATTTGGAAAATATATTAAATAAAGGATACAATCGTCAATTTAAAAATTTTACAACATTCATACTTTTATCTATAGTGTATAATTTTCCTATAGTGTTATTATTTGGTACACTGTCGGTGTAGTTTTTGCACTCCACAAGCAGGTTAAAATATTAGCACATACCTCATTTCATAATTTATTAAATATTTAATGCTGAAATCTCAAATAGGTCCCCCAACTTTGCCATGCATCTCAAATAAGGACCCGAAGTTTAAAAAAGGCCAAATAAGGGCCCTAACTTTTCGGGATGGATCAAATAGGTCTATTCTGTCAAACTGATTTCCACTTTTCGCTTCAAATTTTGACCATAATGGATGAATTTTTTTGTCGATTTTAGACTAGAGTACCGTCGACATTTGAGAGGGAGATAATTAAGTTTAACACTACCGCTAATAAAGGTTTTTAACGTAATTAATGTATTTTTATTTTTAATCTTATTTTTATTTTTTAAATTTTTTTAATCTTCAAAAAAAAATCTTGAATTAAAAGTTATTTTGTATTTTGTATTTTGTATTTTTTATTATAAGTTAGTTAATCTTCTAAAATCATAATTATAAAAAGTCACGTGTCAATTTCTTATTTGTTCACGTGCTTTTTTTTTCTGCTATGTAACTCACGCTCCGTTTGTATTAATAGAATGGACCTATTTGAGCATTCCCTAAAAGTTGGGGCCTTTATTTTGCCTTTTTTAAAGTTCGGGCCCTTATTTGAGATTTATGGAAAAGTTCAGGGACCTATTTGAGATTTCAGCCAATATTTAATATCTATTCCATGAGGGAAATATGTCAATCCTTAAACCTCACATGCAGCCTGCTTAAATCTACCGACGATGGACCTGATAAAATACCTAGAAGAGTTTTTTTTTTCACCAAGAAAGCTCTCTAGAAGAGTGGTTTATAATACCCCACCAATGCTTTTGAATCGCCTTGCCCGAGTAAAATGGCTTTTCAATATTAAGAGAAAGAAGGGAAGAAAAGTGTTTATAATTTACTCAAATTATTAGGGTATGCCAAGTCAATTTTACTAATTTATCTCAAAAAAGTCAATTTTTTTACTAATAAGTCAATTTTACTCCCTGTAGGATTTTCTTTGAAACTTCCGGGAAATTTATAGAAAAATAATCACAAATAAAATCAAGTTTATATTTTTTTTTAAGGAAAAATAACTAACTTTCATTCATATAAGATGAAAGTACAAAATAACTGATTTTACAATAATTTTAAGAATATCATCCTTCATTACATCAAATTTCAGTAAAATCTCATAATCGATTAAATTTTGCACCTGAAGAATTGGATCTTCCTTGGAAATCCAAAACGCCTGTCGTGAATCATGTTGATGTCTCGCTATCACGTCCATCACCCCCTCGTTGTCGCTTATTCTTCCAAACAAAAAGCTTTGATCAACTATGATCAAGTGATTGATTCGACACACAGAACTCTTCCTTGGCACCCAAAAGAAAAGGATTACCATGATTTTACCAAAGATCTGAATAAATAAAAGGTTGGTCATCCTTAAAACTATCATAAAATTCATACTCGACAACTCAGATTCCAAAAGAACTGAGACTAGACTCGAAATTGACTCGATAACTAACTGACTCAAAACAACTCAAATAAAAATTGGACAGATCTATAGATCTGATCCTTTATTGAAAAAACAAAGAAATTAACAAAATCCAAACCCTCCTCCTCCCCTTGGTGTGATAACCAAGGAGGAGGAGGAGTCAAAAATACTAACGAGAACTAAAAAAAACTAGGGCAAAGGGAAAAGAGGAAGGGAGGAGAGGGCGGCTAAATCAAGTTTATATTCTAATTAAATTGATAGTGACTGTTGTCTAGAGTTCTCATCAAATTATAAGGTACTTTGTTTTCTTTGATCATGGCTTCCTCTACTTCCTCCTCTGCTCTTCAACCCAAGTATCAAGTTTTTCTGAGTTTCAGAGGTGAAGACACTCGCCATAACTTCACCAGTCATCTCCTCGAAGCTCTAAAAAATCGTGGAATCAATGTCTTCTTTGATGAGGAGAAACTGGAAAAAGGAGACCAACTTTCTCCAGCACTATTGAATGCAATCGCATCATCAAAGATCTCCATACCCATCTTCTCCAAAAACTATGCTTCTTCCAAATCATGCTTAACTGAACTCTCTCAGATCGTGGATTGCATGCGTACTCAGGGGCAGACCGTGCTTCCCATCTTCTACCACGTTGATCCTTCTGATGTGCGTCACTATAGAGGCAGTTCCGAAGAATCTTTCAATCAACCTCACATAAAGGAGGAGAAGGAAGTGAAGCAATGGAAAGCTGCTTTTACTCAACTAGGCAACTTGATTGGGTGGCATATTGCTGGAAACCAATATGGCAGGTGACACTACTTTCTTCTCCTTCTCCTTGGCATTATTGATTTCTTTTGCAATTTCTTGGCAGTATTTGGCAGTATTTCTTGGTTCTGTTCTCTAATTTCTAAGTTTCTTTGTATAAGGCCAATTGCTCAATTAAGGCCAAAACGTTTTAGTTTCGGCTTAATTTAGGCAAAACCTTTTAATTTGGTTAATTTGGGGTAAAACGTTCCAAAATCTTGTCAATTTTGGGCAACACATTAATTTAGTAGAATCTAAATCTTGATCAACACATTAATTTAAACGAAGCGGATTTACACCTTTCATAAGCGTATGAAATTGTTAAAGATTATAAATCTGGTTTATTTTTAAAGAAAAAATTTACCATTAATTTAAATAGTAATAATAATGATAATATAATAAATAATTAATTAATTCAAAATTAATAAAATAAAATTCTATATAAAAAAAAATTGATGCCATGGCTGGGTTTCCTCAATGCCCCATCCTTGCTTAGCTCTTCATGTACTTCGCCTGCAAACCCATTCTGACCTTCGCCTCACAATCGACGATTGACTCATCGTTTTACTCTTTGTCTTAACAGTGGCCAGGCTGATTTTTTGAGAGGATGGCTTAATTGATTTTTGATGAGAAAAGTATGTTCTGTAGAGAAGAAGACGATAAAAAAATTAAAGAAGGAAATAAAAAAAATCATCTGAACGGTTTTCTTTGTTTTTAATTATTTTCTCAATTATTTCAATTAATATTTACTTTCTTCCTTATTCTTTGTTTTTAAATATAAAAATACTATCTTAACATTTTAAGGAAACATAAGAAAATAATTAAGACTAATTAACGCGCCACATTAACCTTCTGTTAAGGTTGACCGCGCATATACTCCACTCCCCAAAAGGTTTATCCCAAAATTCACAGTTTGTCCTAAATTGACACAATTTTGTAATGTTTTGCCTCAAATTACCAAATTAAAAGATTCTGCCCAAATTAGGCCGAACTCGAAACGTTTTGCCCTTAACTGAGCAATTAGCCTGATGTACTAAATTTGCAAGTGTATAGAGTCAGTTGAAGTAATAAATCCTAGAGTATTCCAGGAGTCGAACCCACAAAGAACAATTAATTTCTATTATAATTAATTCTGTCAAGAAGGAAGAGCGATCAAAGCAATTTAAATTAAAAGAAATAGAAGCAGACAATTAATCAAAGATGTAAAAACAATAATTAAAGGACTTAGGGTTTCAGGCTTCACCTAATTGGGAATTTACTACCTAATCTATGAGTTGAATTGATGCAAAGTTGAAATAGAATTACGCTTAATTACCTATGTGTTCCATCAAGTCTACACAGGAATACCTAACTAATTAGATTATCTATCTGTCGATGAAACCTAATTAACTAGATTCATTAAGAACAAGTAATTATTCACTTATCAAATTAGCCTAAGATTCATGTCTGATTCAGTCTAACCTGTCTATTTTCCTAGTGCACAAATTATGCTTCTCCTGTCAGTTCATCACACAATCCCTAAAACAATCTATATGTTGATCAGGCATATAAATCTCATGAAGAACAAGGAAAATAAATTCAACTTGAAAAGATCAATTTAAAACATAAAATCAAATACTAATCCCCAATTGGCTACACCTTAAACCCTAATTAAGGATTTAGCTACTCATGTTCATAATAAAAGCACAAGAATAATTTTATTAAAGAACATAAACATAAAATAGTAGAGACAAGAATTCTTAGATTGGATCTCTAAGGAAATCTTCTCTCCAACCAAAGAAATAGTTTTGATGAGTCAAAGCTCTTAAAAATAATCCTAAAAGTCTTTATTTATAGGGATACAAAAAGTCCTAAATTAATTTGGACTAATCAAGGGCAAAATCGAAAGATTTGGGAATAGCTAGAAATTCCGTTAGGCTCAATCGGGGGTCCGGTTGGGGGTCAAGTGGGCTCCCGCTTAGGACAGTGAGTTGCCGCAAATTCGAGGTTTCAATTGGGTTCCCAGTTGAGGGGCAAGTCCCCCATTTAAGACAGCATTAGGTTTTCGTAAAATTTCATCTTTCTTCATCTTTTTGACGTCCTTCTAGTCCAAATTAGCGTCCAAGTCCTTGATGGAAGTTGTAGATCCTTAAATTCTATTTCCATGGGCATTTGAATTGACTCGAACGGATCTCCAGATTGAAAGTTATGATTTTCTCCCTAAAATCACTCCGAATTAACCTACAAGCACAAAAACACAAAGTGTGAGAATTTATCATAAAAACCAATAGAAATTGCAATTTAAATACTCAACATATAATCTAAATAAGCTCTAAAAAGTGTAAATTATTGCACTTATCATAGCCCTTGTATTATATATTATTGGAATTTGGCAATGAGCCCTTGAGTTGAACTTGAACTTGTCAGGCAGGGATAAATTAGTCGTGAACTTTTTATTTTTCAATTGTATGTCTGAATTTGCAATTTTTCCCCAATTTTAACCCTTCATGGGATGAAATCTTTTAAACATTGCCACCTGATCTAAAAAAATTACACGTAATTTTTTAAAAATGCCACATGGATCTGGCAAGTGGGGCCCACTACTATGCGGCTGGGTATCCACATGGCATTTCTAATAATCCACGTAAAATTCTTTTGGATGACATGACAATGGTTCCAATGAAGGGCTAAATGTGACAAAAAATTGCAAATTTGTGCAATTGAAAAAAAAGAATAGAAGTTTAGGAGCTAATTTATCATATATTTTTTTTACAATAGGGTCAAAATGTATAAAGCCATATGTTATTTGGTTCTCAACTTTTGTGGTGAAATATTTAATCCTTCATTTCTTGAATGTTGAATAAGTTGATTTTCCCTTTTTTTAGTTGATTTTCTTTTCTTGTTTTAAATCATTTAATTTTTTTTTTGAAATCTTTTAAATCATTTAAATTATTTGTCAGACCTGAAGCTGATGAAATTAAGCGTATAATTAAAGTTGTCGTAGAAAAGTTGAGTGGCAAGTCGACTAATGTGTCTGAAGAATTGGGAATAGATAATCACATACAGAAAATTTTGAAACTGCTTGACCAAGAACACATACTTGCAATAGGAATATGGGGCATGGGTGGTATAGGAAAAACAACTCTTGCGGAAGCTGTATATAATGAAGTTGTCTCTGGTTCTAAGTTTGATGCTCATTATTTCCTTCAAGATGTTCGTAAGAAATCTTTAGAAACACGTGGAATGCAATCTTTACAAAGCGAACTTCTTTCCAAGTTGTTGAAAGAAGATATTCATATAGACACTCCCTTCATAGGATGCACTCTGATCCGGGATAGACTTCGCAATGTAAGATCATTTGTTGTTTTTGATGATGTTAGCGAGTCAAACCAAATAGAACGTTTGGGTGTTCAACATTTTGGTCTTGGAAGTAAAATAATAATAACGTCTAGAGATAGACAAGTGCTCAAGAATATTGGAGTTAATCATGAACTGCATCAAGTAATGGAGTTAGAGGTGGATCACTCTCTTGAACTGTTTTGTGAGTTTGCATTCAAACAGTATAATCCTATCGCTGGGTTTTGGGATCTATCAATGAAGTTTGTAGAATATTCCGGAGGAAATCCGCTTGCTCTTAAAGTTTTGGGTGCTGCATTATATGGAAAGAATAGGGGTGTGTGGGAGAGTGCATTACAAAAACTAAAGATGTATTCAGAAGGAGATATTATTGGACCTTTGAAGACTAGCTTTGATGAATTGGATGATTTAGAAAGGAATATATTTCTTGATTTAGCATGCTTCTTCAGATATCGAGAATCTTTTGTAATAGAATTATTAGAGAACTGGTATGGATCAGGTGCAGAGTATAGAATAAGCAAGCTAGTCGATAAGTGCCTAGTTTATGTAAATTTTTTGGGGATGCATGATTTGGTACGACAAATGGGTAGGGATATTGTTCGTCAAGAATCCAAAGATCATAGAAAACAAAGCAGGTTATGTATTCCTGAAGATATATACAATGTGTTCAAGAATAACAAGGTACGAGCTAATAAATGCATTTTATCTTATTAGTACGTAATATTTCTATAATTTTCATAAAATATGTATTGATACTTGATTATTTGCTTTTAATTTTATTTATTAGGGGACTAAATCGATTACAGGAATATCCTTGGATATGGATGATATTACAGAGCTACGGATACGCCCCTCTACTTTTGAAAAGATGATTAATCTTGTCTTCATCAAGTTCAGAGGACATAATAAGTTGCTGCTTCCAAACCAAAAGCTTTCTCATCTTCCTGATATGCTAACATGTCTTGAATGGGAGTATTGTCCAGTAAAGTCTTTGCCATCAAATTTTAGTCCAAACAACCTTGTTATATTAAGGTTGAGGGATTCGAATATTGAACAGCTTTGGAATGAAGATCAGGTAAGCTATTTTTATTGTTATTCATCAAAAAAATTATTAGTAATATAATATAGAGATTAAATTTGGGATACTTTCTGGCGGCCCAAAAAAAAATTTGAGATATATACTTTGAACAAATCTAGTTATTGACTTATTGTACATGTACATGTTTTGTTTGCATGTACAGGATATTGATCTTGTTAATTTAAGAGTGATGGAGCTTGATGGGTGCGAGAATTTACGCAAGATCCCAAATTTATTAGGAGCCAAAAGACTTGAATCACTATGGTGTAATGGGTGTGAAAGTTTGGTTCAACTTCCTTGCATGACCCATTTAATATCTCTGAAAAGCCTAGATCTTGGGTATTGCCCAATCACCAAGTTTCCAGAAGTGGAAGATTTGATTGAGCTTGAAGATTTATATTTAAATGATACTATGATAGAAGAGGTGCCCTCCTTTGTCGGCTCTCTAAAGGAATTGCGAAGGTTAGAGATGATGAGGACGATAAATTTGCATATCCCTCAATATTTGTCGGGAGCAGAATCCCCAGTAGGCACTCTCGGATGAGATTCCGATTTGATACACATGACAACATTATTACGCATGCATTAATGAGAATTCAGTCCATAGCGAAGCAATTGGCCGAGAAATCCAGTGATAAATCTCATAGCGTGCTTTGTTGTTTTCCTGGATCTGAAATAATATCAGATAAGTTTGACAAGTGCAGGAATATTCTAGTCCTGAGCCCCGGGATTTTCTGGGTAACTCTTAGGTCAGGTTGTGCTACTGATACTGATAGCATAAGATTCTTATGTTTTGCTCTATGCCTTGTGCCAGATTCAAAGCACAAACATGGCATGTCTGTTATTACATGTAATTACCGACTGACAGGCACAGACGGTAGTCATCAAGATTTCGAAAGCAAGTGGTCTCTCAACTTTAGTCCTGGTTCACGTCCCAACTGTGGTCTTGATCCCAGTGGTGAACACGTGTATGTTGTATTTAGAGAAGATATGGTTCATAGAGACAAGGATTATATGGAAGCATCATTTTCATTTTCCTTCGGCCCTTGGCAGGATCAGAAAACAACAGTGACGAGATTTGGTATTCATGTATTCTCCGTCGATGAAGAGAGTTTTACTGTCACCCCTGTTAGCTGCAGCGTATCTGCTACTACAATATCCAGTTTTAATTCCAAAACAAGTTTGGGTTTTGACGATGAGGGTGACCATCAACCACATAAAAGAGTGAAACCACTTCATTTCTTCTGATGAGATACCAACTTCTCAACATGAGGTTAGTGGATTTCACTTCATTTCTTATATATATTAACCTACTTTTTCTGACACTGTTAATTAGCACTAATTTTCGTTACACAACATGTGAAATAATGTATAAACATAGCTTGTGTAAGAGATGTGATTTTCTAGTGGATGTGTTTTCAATTTATTCATGATTGCCTATTGTATATGGTTGTTGCAAAAGAAATGGTAATGTTCCATCATCTACATCTAATTGTTAATTAAAGATGCAAGTTCTAATTGGGAACTACTTCGAAATGAACATTGCCCTTGAATATCATCCATCTAACCTCTCCGTATTTGATTTTGTTTCAGTCGCCTCTTAGTTTTGAACAATGGATCTTGATTTGATTGTAGAATGAGCATTGTCAAGAGTATTTTCTGTTGCCAAGAGGCTGTGAATGGATTATGGGGTTCAATTCAAGGCCTCTTTATTCAGAGGTAACTACACAAATGGAAAGTAAGATTATGCGAAATGGGGTATCAGATTGAACCTGTTTTAATCTCTCTACACATTGCTATTAATGTACTAGCTTCTATGATTTATGTAACCGGTGCTCTAAATAGCTCTGTACTTCTACAGTAATAATTTGGTTTTGTTATATATGAAATTTGAGTCACTAATTTGGCTAAGCTTCCTGAACTAAAAAGATGCGACTCCACTTTTCTCTAGGCCTAGGTAGAAGAAGGAGACAAGAGTAGCTAAAGGAAAGAAGTGGAATGAAGCACAAGGAATCTCAAGATGGTGCGCGCGGTATCAACTTCTCTCTTCCATTAAAACTTGCAGTCAAAAGTTGAACTCAAAAGCATCCCAAATTTCCATGTGTTGTTCTCCATATTATATATGAACTCCAGAAGAGGACCATGAACATGTATCTTGAAGGGAGAATGAGAGTCTTGATGAGAGAACTCAGTCAAAACAAAGTGATGCAACTGGATTTTCAATCCAAGTTGAAGTATTATAGCTTGGTGGATTTTCAATCCGAAAGTGGGAGTTTTCAGACGTCTATTTTGCATGTAAGTGAGACTTCCAATCTCATCTTGCTGTCTTCTGTTATATCAAAATTCAAGTAGGAATAAGGAACTTGAATACTGACAATTGTATTTGTATCTGCAATTATGGAAATCAAGTCCTTCAACCCAGGAAAGACAACATTTCCAATAAGTTATGACATCCGGTATATAATAAAATTAAAAAAGTTGTGACATTAATTTTCCTGAAAGTGAATCCATATGCATATCTGTTGTAGAGTCAAATGCCTGACTAGCGTCAAAAGTTCAAAAGATTAAACAAAGAAATAGCATTTGAAGCTTTCAGCATCAAATCTAACCATTATTTATACTTATCCAAATGCTACATCTTATACACAAATCTATCTGTAGTTCAAACTTTAAACATATAGTAGTACTAAAGAGAGGAAAAACAGAGATGGGTAATTAAGGAATATCTTCAACAAAAACCTAATGAGTAATGAACCTCAACTCACATTTCACACATTCTTACCGACATCATCGTGATGCTTTTTGCAGTGTTCCATTGGTTGTAGTTGAATGCTTGCTTTATCAGCTGCGCTTATACACATATAGAGCAGAAGAGAATTGTAAAAGTTGTCCCTTACAAAAAGTCAGCTCTCACTTTCAATTACAATAAGTCGCGTGTTTTAACTTTTTTCTTGAGCACCTTTTTTGAATAGCTTATCAGAAAACAGACTTAAATCTGTATCATCAACTGGTGAATGGTGATGTATTTGAACAATATCTGGTTGCCGTTTTCCTCAAACAGATCTGGAAAAAAAAATTGTATCTGGTGATGTATTTGTCTTAGATTTTAAGATGAACATCCATCCTATTAAACCGTTAGCATTTGCATTATGGATGAAATGCCCAAGTAGGTTTCTCCATTTCTTTTTCTTGTCTTCTTCTGCCCCATAGTTTATTAATTTCCTTAGAACGTAGAGGAAACATAGTGGAATCTTAATTGCCACATTTTCTTCCATTTCCCATTGCCATGCCATGCATGTGAAGAAAGTCTCAAGAAGTTGATCTTCATTTCTTTTTGGGTATAGTGAGATCATCAACTTCATTTTGCTTTCACCATTCTAAGTCTTACCCTACTTTTGAAGCTGTATCTAGTATCTATTTCCTTCATATAAAAGATGAAAAGAACATGGTAATATGAGTAAATAAAGTGTTGAGCTATTTTTTTTATTAAAAAAAAAAAACCTATATATGGAGTATATGGGATTTGGCTCCTCTCCAGTCTTAAAAAAGACTGGAGGGGCCAGTCCATATTTGGATGTCTGACACGTCTAAAATTTTAGATCTAATGGTTATGACATTCATTGTGTGGCTTAAGAGATAAAAAAACACAAAACACTCTATCATAACTCTTCTGCGTCTCTGTTTATCGACTTCAAGTTTTTCATAATAAATTCAAGAGGATAATCCAAGCAGGACGGGAGAGGAGCCAAATCCGAGTATATGATTGAACAATTACCCAAGACATTTTATTTTTCAACCGAAGTTTTTACTAGCTAGAGAAGAGTGGTGATTTATTTATACTTCCAATGGTTCCGGATCGCAATAGGCCGGTAAATGACTTCTTAAAAAAATATATGTCAGTGATTTATTCAAAGCGTGATATCATTTTTTTTTGATATCCAAAGCGTGATCAAATTATTAATTAATTAAGGGTGAGATAACGTTAAAGAATATTTAAAGCTGATCAATTGTTATTCTGTGTGGTTCAGAAAAAAAAAATGTTAATCTGTGAATTACTGCTATTATTAAATTTAAAGCATTATGGAATCTCTTTGATTCGAGGGAAAAAGAAATTAACATTTAAAAAAAAAAGACTCAATTGACTCTATTGCTTTGCCATATTCCAATTGTACTCCCTGAATAGCTTGTAAAATGTTTCTTTGAAACTTCATAGAAATTTCATAGAAAAAGTAATTTCAAAGAAAGTGCTGAAAAAGAGAGTAATTGTTGGCTTACTCTCTCACTCTCAGTTCTGATCATCAAATTATTAGGTGGCTACTTTTGTTCTTCTCTGATTTGGTAATGGCTTCCTCTTCTTCCTCCTCTGCTCTTCAACGAAAGTACCAAGTTTTTCTGAGTTTCAGAGGCGAAGACACTCGCTACAACTTCCTCTCTCACCTATATGAAGCTTTGAAAGCTAAAGGGATTGGTACTTATGTCGATTTCAAAGAACTTCAAAGGGGAGACAATATTTCTCGGGCACTGCGGGAAGCTATCGATGAATCAATGATTTCAGTAATCGTCTTCTCCGAAAACTATGCAGATTCATCATGGTGCTTGGAAGAAGTCTCCCGCATAATGGATTGCTGGCATTCAAGGCAACAGCTGGTGGTTCGCATTTTCTACCATGTTGACCCCTCCCATGTTCGAAACCAAACTGGGACTTTTGAACAAGCTTTTGTTCAACATGTAAGAAGAGGGACAGCGACAAACAATGTTCAGAGGTGGAGAGATGCTCTGAAAGAAGCAGGCAACTTGAGTGGGTTTCATTTAAGAGGAGATAAGTAAGTACGATCTGTCTCATTTTCTTCGTTTAAATATTGTAGCTGATCTTTTTGGTAACTCTGATAATTTTTAGATTTTTACCATGATTTTGAAAGTTCTGATTTTATGGATACCACATAATTACTTAAAGAACAATTTAACCATGCTGACTTCTAACAAATCTCATTCTTGCAATCCCCCTTGTGTTGCATATTTCAAGTGGAAATTTGCCCCTTTATGTGATGGTTTCTTTCCACATCTTCAATTCCTCATATAATTCTGTATTTGATAAAGATAATTTTAGCATGGAAAAATTTAGAAAAAAAAAAAAAACTATGACAGATTGAGCTTATAAAAAGACTTGAGAAAATTCCTTACTTCGCATAGACATTTCAACAAACACACGCAACACCCAATTCGAAAACATTAATAGCAAAGGCTGAAGGAAGAGAAACCATGAGCAGGAAGTAATAGCCAAAACACTTGCAATAGTCACTTCAAAAACACAACACAGAGAGAGCAAGTTAATTTCCAACTCAATTTTTATATAGAAAGCATATTCTTCTTCAGATATTTCTTTGAGGCCAGTTATTTCTTCTTCAGATAGGCTCTTCACAATGACCTGAAAAAAACAAAAAAGAAAGGAAAATTCCAGTCATTGACCTATCTAAAAAATTTGAAACATTAAAGTTTAATAACATTGATGTACGTCGCAACACACCAAATAAAAAATCGTAATTCCTCTAAATTATAGCTAGGGTAAATACGAGTCGAATCCCAAGGGAGCTAAGATTATTAACTACTTATTCAAACAAGTTTAAAATAAAAATGGGGGGTTTTGATTTAGTTATAAATTAAGTGCAATAAAAATAAATAAATTGCAAATATGTAAATCAAGAAGATAGATTTTAATTAATGGAAATTCCCAACTCTAAAGCATTGATTCTTAGGTTATTAATTTAATCATTGGTACTAGATATGAATTCTTCTAATTAAATAGGTCACGTAAACTAATTGCTAAATGCCAATTAATCTCTATTTTTCCTTATTCCTCATTAGTCATGACGCAAGTCCTAAACTAAATTCTAGTAAATTTACCAACCTAGTTTCAAGCGCCTACTAGGTTCAAGTAATCTACTGCATAAAGAGCTAGAAAAATACAAGTTACCGATAGACAATATTCACTAATATAGACAATATTCAATCTATTCCTAATTTTCCCTTAGAGAGCTACTCTAAGTTGTTACTAGGGATTTAATAACCTACAATTGCATATAGGAATTAAGATCTAACTTTAGGTAACATATTAAAATTAACTAGGTGCACTCTAATTAATTAAAACATGTAATCCTTCCAACAATATAGAGAAAATTGGAATATTTAATCAAAAGAATTAAATTAAGAACAAAACCTCATAAATTAAAAACCCTAGAATCAATTTGTTTTAGAATTGGAAAAGAGAAATATAGCTACTCATAATTTTAGAGATAAAAACACTAAAATAATGAATAAACATGAACATGAAATTAAGTACAAAGAGAAAGAACTAAGAGAGAGAGAGTTGATCTCTCAATTTGTCTTCTTCCCAAAACTTTGTCCAACAGTGCCGAAAATTCCAGAATCCCCAAATTCCAAAATTCCAAACTCCCTAAAGGCAATCCGCCTTAAATAAAATATAAACCTAGTTTTTTAATGTTTTCGGCAATTTACAATTTTGCCACCAAAAATCTAAAAGCAACTAAAATAACTAATGTGGGTCATAAATCATTTCCTAAGCCCAAACATGACCTAGCTGGTGAAATTAGGAGCCCAAAGCAAAGTTAAGCCCACGTGATCCAAATTCTGCTTTAATTGATTTTGTAGCATGTTTCGACCCTGCGGAGGTTGAGTTAGAGGTTGATTTCGACCCGCTCCAGGTTGATACAGGAAATCTACTTCCTTGCTCCATTATGTTTCCTTTGTCTTCAATTATCCTTTTAAGCACCTAAAACACATAAAGGAACAAACTAAGTAACAAATCACCTCAAATAATCATAAAAACACCTTAATAAGACATGAAAAGGACAGGAAAATATGCACTCAACAAATTCCCCCACACTGAATTCTTGCTAGTCCTCAAGTAAGATGAAAATTCAAAACAATTTAAGTCTCCCACCATGTAAGTCCAACAATATATGCACACGCTCAAAAACCAAAAATGATTTACAGAAAAGCATTTTGAAAACAATTTTATGCACACAACTTTAACAAAAACATAATTTTAGAGCAGATTCAACATGTCATTCTCACTCGTAAATAACACTCAAGTGTTTAGGTGACACTCATAATCAAAAGTGAAAGTACGCATTACCATAAGCTTGCTTGTCCACCAATCTCTCCACTACTCCACAAGTGTATATCATGTACAAATCAGAGGTCTTTATTATAGGGTTATAATGGGGCAAAAAAGGTAAGTGAGCTAACAAAGAAAAGATAAGGAATTCAAAGCCCTAGATTAATGAAGCACCACAACCATCAAAACAAATCATGGGCAAATATACAATTTATTAGCCCAACACTCAGAACAAATGATAACTCCATCAATCTCATAACATCAACACACTTTTCCTTTTGAAATTCTGTTTCTTCTTTCATTTTTTTTTCTTTTAATTTTCTTGGTGGTTGCATTTTATGCTCTCCCACCTCAAGTTACTAACTTGATTTGATTTCTAAGGAAGAAAACATCCTCATTTCACTTGCTCCATCAAGCCCTTAACCAACAAATAGAATTCCCCCACACTAATTCTCATCATACTCATCCACTAGAACAATAAAACAATATCAAGTGCTTCATTAACCTAGGTTAAGGTAGGAAACACCTAATATTTCTAAGCTCAGGGTTCTTTGGGTAAATGAGTTATCCAAGGAAAAGGCTAAAATTAACTCAATTAAGGCTAAAAAAGGGTATCAAAGGATTATAATTACATGTTGGCTATTTAAGGCTCAATCGTTCCAAAGAAATGCCTCATCGTTTTCATGCAAGTACACACAAAAACATGTAATCTCGAGTGGTATAAAGCAAGTTCTAGAAGCATATGAAGCAACTACCCACAAGCAACAAAAAATACAGCCGTAGTGACGGCTCAATAGGCTCAAGGATTCACAGGGGAATTACTAGCCAGTTGATCATGCTAAAACCACACAATCACAAAAGCATTTTTCAAAACATAATTTGTGCATGAAGAATCATTTCATGTTTTCAAAAGATTTAAGGTGAGCATGTACACATATAGCAAGCATCCATGGAGGTTAACATAAAACAAAACAGAGGACTAATTTGTATCTTAAAAACCTAAAAATTTAAGCAAAAGTGAGAAAAGATAAACATACTCTTTGAAAAATACCCCCCCCCCCCACACTTAAACATGGCATTGTCCCCAATGAACAAGAGAACAAAGAAACTAAAATATAGCAAGGAAAAGTGATCAGAAACTCCCCTGGAGTCATAAACAACATGGAGTGCTTCCATCAAGTTCCAATCGAATCTCCATCGAATCCTGGCTAATTGGGCAGATAATAGAAAAAAAGTGAAGTTTATCTAGTTCACAAAACAATAAGTAAAAACATAAAACTAAATGCAATGCAAACTATATGAAAACTTACACTATATGCAAAACTATGAACAAATTGAAAAGGAAAGAAAAAGAGAGAAGACAAAGTAACTATCTCCATTTCCTTGTTTTGTGGGGCTGTTGAACTAATTACTCCAAAAGGTGCTCTTGGCGTGCACAGGACTCTTGCAGAGCGCCATAGATTCATGAACTTCTTTTTGAAAATCCAAGAATTGGTGATAAAAATCACCAATTGTAGGGCCAGGTGGCGGAGCACGAGATGCATTTGGCTCCGTGGTATTACTGGCTGCAACGAATCCTTTTCTCTTTGAGTTTGTCCAGCCCTCTTTGGTACTTGTATATCCAAGAGTATCCAAAGTATCCAAAGTCAGTTTCATTTCTGGCGCAAGAATCTTATTCTCACCACTGACATCCACACCCATCTCCTCGAAAATTTCACTCAGAAAAATCGGAAAGGCAAAATGCTTCGCTTGTTGGTTCAGAATGACGTTCCACATCTCATGAATACCCGTTTTAGACCAGCTGATCCCTTTTTCTTTGGGAGAAAGGCCATTCAACAAAGAATAAATGAGGAACAAATCTAAAACTCGCACTCCAGATCTCATGCTCGTCCTAAGCATGACATTCTTGTTAATTAGATATGCCAAAATGCCATCTCGGATCCCCAGATGCTTGAAATTAAGAAAGAATTCACCTTTCGTATTACTGGAGTGATGCACATCAAGAGTGTCCAAAATATCCACTTTCTCTTGCTTAGTATCATTGTAGAAGATAATATGATCTTTAGAAACTCGAGTAATCGATGCTTTATCACCCGGCAGAGGTGTTTTGTACTTCTGAGCCAAGGATTTATGAGTAATCTGGATAACTTTGCCTTTAACTCGGGAAGTAATAGCTACACTGGCCTTCCCTTTCTCCTTATGCAAAACATTTGCGTAAAACTGGGCCACTAAATTAGGGTAGTAATAACCCTTATTGTTCAGAATTTGACCCCACCCGAGCTTTTCAAATGCCACAGTAATGCCAAATAGGGCATCCACATCACTACCAATGGAGGCTTCAAGGACAAACTGTTTGGTGCGCAGATTATTCAGATACCATTTCTAGTTATCTGCATTGGTAAACTCATTGGTATCAACGTCATCAATGGTGACCTCGTTAGTTGGTTGTGCACAAGATTCTGTGTCAGAATCTTCAATGGAGGGCGCATCAGAATCAGAAGCAATCACAGTCAATGCAAGAAGTGGACTGTCAGATGAGCTCTCCGTAGGTGGCGCAGTTTTCTTCCTCTTCCGTTTATAAACTTCTCCCTTAGTTTCAACTGTCTTTGTGCTACCCTTTATCTGTCGTTGCCGAGTCATTGTTGTAAAAGTACCTAAAAGTCCGGGAAATCAAAATTCATCAAGTACCAAACAACGACAAGAACAGAACAATGAGTAAGCGACAGATGCAAGTAACAAAACACTGTTCAAATAATATGGGTTCTAACAGCTAAAAAGCAAGTCTCATGAATTTCAAAGAACCAAGTATCATCAAGAAACTATCATGAAGGGCATATGGTTCAATGAAACCTATTACAATTGCAACACAATTTCAGTACCAATAAATCTCAAATTCCACAGTGCTAAGCCACTGTCAAATCCCATAGACTATAAAGAGAGATTAGGAAATTTCTAAAGCCGTAGGTAGCATAAGTGAAATTCAAACAGCTTCATGTCAAAAGACAATAGAATACCTAAATTTCCTGATCAGAAGGCATTACCAATCACACCAGCAAAAGGCGATAACTTAAAGAGTTCGAATAGAGCAGAGAATTTGAAGTTTCCTATTGTCAAAGTGTTTAATTCAATTAAATTGCAATAAGAGAAAATTGAAAGAGACAAACCTATTCTATATTGGAAATATGAACTAGAGTTACCGAAGTTGGAATGAGAAGAATTAGTAATGCAATGGAAGTTTATGTGAAAGGAGAAACAGCGCCACCTGCAAGAGTTACCGAAGTCGGGTAGCTTTGCTCCGTTCGATGGATGCTATGCTATCGAGGAAGGGGAGGGCGGCGCCGTCGAGTCGAGAGACTTAGCGGCGTCGGGGCTGGTGACACCTTAATAAGACATCAAAAGGATAGGAAAATATGCACTCAACAAACATAAATGATGCTTCAAAGTCCAATTTGATATCCAATCTCCCACGTGTACAACAAACAATAAATCAAAGTCAGTCATTGCTCAAATCCAAAGCAACTTAATTACATGATTTGTGCAATAAATTTCAGTGGCAATCTGATTAAGTCTCCTTGTCAATAAAAAGGTCAAGTTTATATGGGACACTTAGCCACCTACCAATCCCTATTCATTTGCCCCAAAGCTTACTTGTCTTCCTTCATCGAAACTGCAAGGAACCCTCAAATCAATAGTTAAAATCTTTCAAGATGAAAACATAATTGAACAAATCAACTCCACAGTGTCGTAACTGTTGGTCCCGTATGAGTTGTTAGAGGGGGGGCGAATAGCAGACTTTTAAAACTTTGAAGAACTTACTACCTCTTCTGCAAAATAGAAAGTTAGTGCGACCAATATATATGACAAAATTAGTGGGAATAAAAGAAAACAAAACAATATTGCGACTAATTCAGATATGCAGAACAGATAAAGGAACAAGTGCAATATGGAAACAGATAAATAGCAGAGAGGTTAAGGGATAGACGATGGCATGCAATGGAAGCTTTAATGCAGAGTAACTAAAAGGGATTAGAGATATCTTATCAGTGCACAGTAATTTATAGAGGTTCAAGGTTAAGTTCAGGCAAGATTTACAATGAATAGAGTTTAGAGTGATCTTGCAAAACCAAGTTATCTTGAAAGAATAGAGTGTAGTGCGTCTTGGCTGATAATTGTTCTTCTTCTGTTCCTTTTCTTGAGTCTTTATATATTCAGATCTGCCTCCAACGGTCTTCTCCTTATTAAATGCAAATCCCTCAAATCTGTCAATTTTTTTCCTTAAATATTTAGATTTGCCTCCAACGATCATATTCTTCATCAATTCCAAATCCTTCAAATCTGTCAAAATATGGCGTTGAAAGTTCCATTTGAATTATAGTTGTTGTAGTTGACTTTATCTATTGTTTGGTAAGATCTGACTTGCTGTTGATGTCTGGTAGTCCCACTAAAGTGATGCTTCTTATTATTGGCACTAATCCTTGCTTCTGGTATTGACTTTTGCTTCTGGTATTAATCCCACTAAATTCACCTTCCACATTGATGGCACTAATACTTCATTATGCTGAATACCTTATCTACAGTAACTTGTAGCTTCTGCTTCTGCCTTGATGTGCTGAGCTAAGTCTTCATCAATCCTTTTTGACTTGAGCTTTCCATAAAGGCTTTAATCATAGTATGCTTCCTCTGTGCTAATGAGCTTCATGTGGATTGGTTTGGCCACAACCGTACGTTAAGTATAATGCTCAATTAAACACTGCACACAAGATAGCTTGATTAGTCACACTAAACAGAATGTTTTGTTATCATCAAAAACACATGGAGTCAACAATCTCCCCCTTTTTTGATGATGACAAAACACCCCTTGAATTGAAGTGTAATGACATGAATAAAAGATATAAAAGATTTTTACCAAGCTCCCCCTGAATATATGCATTAGTTGCTTCAAGCAACTATTCTGAGCAATAGAACTTCAGAGCATGTGAGATTGATCAGAGCAAAAATGCTAAAGCAGAAATAAAGGCATCAGAGCTATAGAGGAATCAGAGCATTAGTGAAAATGAATCGTCAGAGCAAATAAAGTTAACCAAGTGATACAATATGATCAACCAGCAGTATCTATCTCAAAAGTAACAAATCAAAGCATGAAGTAAAGATAGATAGAATATAACTCAAGAAACAATTCAAATAGAGCAGTTAGTGGCATCAGAAAATATGATAATATTAGTTCCACTAATTGCTTGAGGGGGTTTGAGAAATATACTGATACCAATTGAAGTATTTGATACCAATCGTTGAAGTTTGTGAAGCTCCCCCTTTGAGTAGTCAATTCTTCAACCCCTACGACCTCATTCCGCATGTCATAAAGTTTCCTTTTAGTCTCCTTAAAGCACATGCATGTATTATTCTGACTAACTCAGGCAGCTACAATTCAATTCAGCTCTTATTTTTCTCCCCCTTTTTGTCATAATCAACAAAAGGGTTTGAAAATTTTCTGCAAAACAAGGTTAGTAGCAGCAAATACAAGGTGCAATATCCCAGAATATAAGAAAAGTTCATAGTAAAGCTCCATAGATAGCACCTACTAAGATAAGATAGAACTATTAGAACCTAAAGGCACATTCAGTGCCATTAAAGAAAGAGGGAGGAGAAAAGATATCCAAATATCCAAAGCACACACAGGTGGCTAAAATATTCAGAATGCTAAAGTGCAAATATTATGCTAAACAAAATATGCCAATGCAAATGTATGCAAGAATCCTAAGTTCTTCCTTCTATCTCGCATAAACTCTTTTTGATCAGAAAACCAGGTCCAGAGTCATCATGCTTTCTTTGATCTTTTGGATTGCTGTTTCTCTGACTTAGTTTCATCAACATTTGCATGCTTCATTCTTGGCCGTTTCTTTTCTGGAGTAGTTAATGTAGTGATACTGGCAGTATCTTTCTTTTTGCTCGGAGTACTTGAACCATCTTTACTAGTGGGAGTAGAAGCCTTAGCAGAGGTGACTTTCTTTTTACCCTTTGAGGCAGTTTCAACTTCAGGAACATCTTCCTCACTTTCATCAGCTTCATATTCACTACCAGATTTCTTTTCTTCAGTCCCATATTCCTCCTTTTCAGATTCATCTCCATCCTGATTATATTCAGATTCTGCAGCAATTTCTTCATCAACTTCTTCATCAGATTTTTCTTCTTCAGCAGGTCTTTCTTCTTCCTCTTTTTCACTTCCTTCTTCCTAGTTCTCACTTTCTTCTTTTTCTTCTTCCTTAGAGACTTCCTGATTCTGTTCTTCGTCCTCATCAAATGCATCATTTTCTTCATCATTATCAGAGTCACTAAGATCTTCAGTAGTTTTAGTGGCAGCAACTTGTTTGGTCAGCACAGCGTGACTAGTTCAAAAAGATCAGTCATCATGCCAGTAATGTCACTTTGAGCACTTTTGATCTCCTTAATGTCTGCTTTGATCTCCTTAATTGCTTTCATTGTCTCTGTATCTTTGGTGACAGTGCGGATGAACCTTCCTTGAGTTAGATCAGAGAAATGAGAGCAAGCTGTCTTGAAATCAGTGTGCTCGTGTGAGCGAGTGTCAAGATCTTTTCCTAACATGGCAATTATAATCCCATAGCCACAAATCATCTCTTTCTTCAACGCCATTTTCTTCATCTTGTTGATAATGATCTGAGCAAGATTAACTTTGATACCCTTCCAAATACAGTAGAGAAGCCATACATCATCTTTTGTGATATATTCTTGACTACCCTTCTTAAACCAAAGACTGTTGCTTATGAAGTGATGTGCTAACTTGACATCCGACTTCAAAAGCTTTCTTTGACTTTCTTTGGATGGCATCTTTTCATTCTTCCCACTAACTCTCCAAGCACCATTGTAATCAAAGTCTTTATGTGGTTTTGAGTCACCCTCAGAGTATTCGATTTTTAACAATTGACCAATATTCTCAGCAGTCAACACAGCTTCTTGGCCACATATATGAACATATAGAGCATCATCTCCACCACTAGCTAGTTTATCAGTAATGATACCAGTAAAGAATTCTCTAACCATACTATCACTAGCTTCTGTCTGATCAAACTGTGTAATCCCTAACCAATTCATCCTAGCAAACTTGCTATGAAGATCAGCATATCTAGGATTTTTCGACAACTTCTTCCAATCAAGAGTTTTAGCAGGCAATACTTCAAACTTGTTCAAGTTGTCATACCTCAGTTTATGAGTTGCATCTCTGAAGTGATTGACTGGTACTTTATCACTTGGGCGTTTTATCTTAGCACCCTTTGGCTTAGATGTCCCTTTCTTTGATCCTGAAGGAATATTTGTACCGATGGTCTCGTTCTTCTTCTGTTTCCCCTTATCAACAGATTTCTGACTCTTTTCCATACTGATTTTGATAGAGTATAAAGCGAGAAAAGAATCGAGAGCAGATGAGTGCAACGTGCAGGTGTTGAATGCCGATGCTAGAGAGAGAATAAAACTAGGGTTTGCTCAAAACAGAGTTGATGAAAAAAAGGTTTTAGAGAGAAAATCAATATATAATAGAAAGAGAAGAGTTTTAAAAAAGGAAGGAGATCTTTGGAAAATAGAAGGAAAATAAATGATTTGAATAAAAAGCGTTTTTCCAAAAAATGAATTTAAAAATATTTGACAGTAAAATAAAGAGGGAAACTTCCCGCTAATAGAGGCTGACGTGTCAGGATTAAATCCTGACAGTTTTGAAAGAATTTTAGTCCCACTACTGTCAAACATATTTTTAGTGTGAGCAACCATAGTCAATTCTGAATGAATAATGCATGATCACACATGACATGCATCTATCATCCCTAATTCATTTCTAATGCGACTAAAATGCTCATCACACAGTGGCTTAGTAAATATGTCAGCAAGTTGATGCAAGGTATCGACAAACTTAATTTCGATATCACCTCTTTGGACATGGTCTCGAATGAAGTGATGTCTTATCTCGATGTGCTTGGTGCGTGAGTGCTGAACTGGGTTCTTGGTGATGTTGATGGCACTGGTGTTATCGCACAACAATGGCACATTGCTTATTTCACTCCAAAGTCTCTGAATTGTTGCTTGATCCATAGTATTTGAGCACAGCAACTTCCTGCAGCTATATACTCAGCCTCGGCAGTTGATAATGCCACTGAGTTCTGCTTTTTACATGACCATGAGACAAGCGTGCTTCCAAGGAATTGGCAAGTCCCACTGGTGCTCTTTCGATCAGTCTTGCTACCAGCAAAGTCTGCATCAGAGTATCCTACAAGTTCCAAGCCTGTACCTTTTGGATACCACAAGCCAAGACTTGTTGTTCCCAAGAGATACCTAAAAATTCTCTTGACAGCAGAAATGTGAGATCTTTGGGGCAAGATTGAAATCTTGCACATAAGCATACACTAAAAAGAATATCAGGTCTGCTAGCAGTTAAGTATAGAAGTGATCCAATCATACCTCGGTAGAGCTTCTGGTTCACTTCTTTACCTTTTTCATCTGAGTCCAGTTTAGTCCCAATAGCCATAGGAGTGTTCATTGGCTTACTTTCATGCATGTTGAATTTCTTCAACATCTCTTTAGTGTATTTGGCCTGATTGATGAAGATACCATCTTTACATTGTTTGATTTGTAATCCAAGAAAAAATAGTCAGCTCACCCATCATGCTCATCTCAAATTCACCCTGCATTTCCTTAGCAAAATACTCACAAAGACTTTCATTAGTGGCACCAAAAATTATATCATCAACGTAGATCTAAACAATAAGCAGATCAATATCTTTCCTTTTTAGAAACAGTGTAGTGTCGATACTCCCTCTGGTGAAACCTTTTTGAAGTAAGAACTTTGATAGTCTCTCATACCAAGCTCTAGGAGCTTGTTTGAGTCCATACAAAGCCTTGTGCAATCTGAAAACATGGTTTGGATTTTTAAAATCTTCAAAACCAGGAGGTTGCTCCACATACACTTCTTCTTGAATGTTGCCATTCAGGAAAGCACTTTTCACACCCATCTGAAATAATTTAAAGTCCAAATGACAAGCAAAAGTAAGTAAAAGACGAATAGCCTCTAACTTGGCAACAAGAGCAAAAGTTTCATCATAATCAATGCCTTCTTCCTGGTTATAGCCTTTGGCTACCAGTCGGGCTTTGTTTCTTACCACTTTACCAGTCTCATCCAACTTATTTCTGAAGACCCATTTAGTGTCAACAATAGGGTGACCCTTAGGTCTTGGCACTAAAGTCCAGACTTTGCTTCGCTCGAACTGGTTTAGCTCCTCCTGCATTGCTGTCATCCAACTTTCTTCCTTTTCTGCTTCATCAAATGTTTTTGGTTCCACTTGTGAAATGAATGCTGCAAATTCACAAGTCTCTTTAAGGCCACTTCTGGTTCTCAATCCTTCTCTAGGATCACCGATAACTTGATCAATGGGGTGATTCCTTATATACTTCCAAGCTCTTGGAAGATCATTATGTTGTTCTTCTACTCTCTGTAAACTTTCAATAGGAGGATCTTCTTGACTTTCCTTTTCCTCTGGAACAGAATTAGTATCACCAATTTGCACCTATTTTATGCTCGCACTAATTTCATCTGCATCATCATCATCAACAACTACCTTTCTCGGTGTAGCATTAGTCTCATAAAAAACAACATGTATTGATTCTTCTACAACTAGAGAAGATTTGTTAAACACCCTGTAAGCTTTAGAATTTAGGGCATAGCCAAGAAAAATGGCTTCATCACTTTTGGCATCGTACTTTCCAATGGTGTGTATTCCATTATTCAAAACAAAACACTTGCAGCCAAAACTTCTAAAGTGAGAAATATTTGGTTTTCTCCCTTTATAAAGTTCATAAGGAGTTTTTGAAAGCATAGGTCTAATGGAGACCCGATTTAAAATATAAGCTGCAGTTTGTGTGGCTTCAGCCCAAAAATACTTTGGTAAATTGTTTTCACAAATCATAGTTCTAACCATGTCCTTTAGTGTTCTGTTTTTCCTTTCCACCACACCGTTCTGTTGTGGTGTTCTAAGAGCAGAAAAATTGTGAGAAAAACCATTTTCATTGCAAAAACTTTCAAAATCATGGCCTATGAACTCACCACCATGGTCACTTCTAATACCACTGATGTTAAAGCCTTTTTCATTTTGAACAAGTTTACAGTGTTTAGCAAAAGCTTCTAAAGCATCAACCTTATGACTGAGAAAGTAAACCCATGTATATCTAGAGTAATCATCAACAATCACAAAGCCATAGGACTTACCTCCCATACTGATGACATCAATTGGACCGAATAGATCAATATGTAAAAGCTCAAGTGGTCTTGAAGTTGAGACAACGTTCTTTGACTTGAAAGAGCTTCTGACTTGCTTTCCAAACTGACATGCCTCACATATTCTGTTAGTATCAAATTTCAGTTTGGGCAGACCAGTGACTAGGTCTCTTTTCACCAACTTCGAGATGGTGTTCATGCTAGCATGGCCAAATCTTTTATGCCATAACCAACTATCAGAAGCATCGTTAGCCATCAAACAGATATCATCTTCCAAGGATAGATCATCGAGAAAGATAACATATACATTACCGTCCCTCTTACCAACAAATCTGAGTTTATTAGTATTGATGTCAAAGACTCGGCATAAGTGAGAGTCAAAACATACTCTATGTCCCTTGTCACAAAGCTGACTAATGCTTAGCAGATTGTGTTTTAGTCCCATTACAAACAGGACATGAGTGATCTGAGCAGAACCTTTTCCAATTGTCCCAATTCCTTGAATCTTCCCTTTGGAATTGTCTCCAAAAGTTACATTTCCTCCATTTTTCATTTTAAGCTCTTGAAACATCTTTCTTTCTCCTGTCATGTGTCTAGAACAGCCACTATCCAAGTACCAGGGCTGTTTTTCCTTCGGTTGAGCTTTCAAACAGTAGTCTTGTAGCTCTTGCTCAACCTGCATACACAAGGTTTCAAATTGCTGTTTTAGGTACCCATACTTTGATGGGTCCTTGGGGGTTAGCAATAACATATGTACCTTTAGGCACCCAAACTAATTTAGTTCGGGAAGAGTACCTATCCTTCTGATAGCATTCAGAGGATTGGTGACCTCTTCTGCCACAGGTATAGCAGTTCATAATTCTAGGACTAGAATATCTCCTGTTATGACTTTTATTAGTCTGAGCAATTTTCTCATTCTTATTAGTGACAGCAATTTTCTCCTTTTTCAATTCCTCGATTTCTTTTAGTAGTCTCTCATTTTCAGTTTTAGCATGTTTCAAATCAGCATTTAAAGTGTCAATTTTATTCAGCATGCTATCATAATCCTCTTTAACAGATTCTAAACTCAGTATTGATTCTTTGTATTTCTTCCTCAAACTTTTAAACATTTTGACAAGTTGAATATATTCATCCATTAATTCTTCAACAGTTAATTCAGAAAGTTCAGAGTCTACCTCAGGATTTTCTTCATCTGCCATGAGGCATAAGTTGGCCTTTGCTCCTTGTTCAGTGTCACTGATGTCTGAATCTGAATCATCACTGTCTGACCAAGTAGCAGCAACCATTGCTTTCTTTTTCCTTTTATCCTTCATTGGTGCTTCCTTCCTGTTATGTGGGCAGTCACTTTTGATGTGTCCAGATTTCCCACAATTGAAGCAGGTGCGTTGAACTTCTTCATTTTTGAATCTGTCATTTCTCTATCTGTCTCGTCCATGGTTTTTCTTGTTTCTGAACCCATTAATCTTCTGATCTTTCTTACTATCATTGCAGATTCACTCTCATTACCAGTGTCATCACTTTCTTCCATGGTCAGCCTTTCTATTTCTTCCTCTAGAGCAGAGACTTTGAGAGCATGGACTTTTTTCTTCTCATTCTGCTTCTTGTCTAGTTCTTCATCATGCTTTAGCTCTCTTTCATATGTAAGCAGTGAGCCAACTATATCATCCAGCGTTGTGGTGCTCAAGTTTCTGCATTCCCAGATTGCTAGAGTTTTTGGCTTCCATGATTTTGGAAGTGCTCTAAGCAATTTTCTCACTAGTTCATCTTCTGGAAAGGACTTTCCCAATTGTTTCAGCTGGTTAATGATGGCAACAAATCTGTCATACATTTATGTTATAGTCTCACTAGAATCCATTCTGAAAGATTCATAATCTAGTGTGAGCATATTAGTCTTGGATTACTTTACTTGGGATGTTCCTTCATGTGTGACTTGAAGCTTGTCCCAAATCTCTTTTGCCGTTTCACATGTGGAGACTCTATTGTACTCAGAAACATTGAGAGCACAATGTAGAGTGTTGATGGCCTTGTAATTTATTTGATATTTTCTAATATCATCAGCAGACCATTTACTCCTTTCTTTATCAACGAGCTTCTTCTCTGCATCTTCTTCTTGGGGAGTAAAAGGATCATTAATGGTCACTTCCCACATTTCTAAATCATGAGCTCGCATGTAGACAGACATTCTGTTCTTCCAGCATTGGTAATTAGTCCCATCAAACAGAGGAGGTCTGTGAGTGGACTGTCCCTCTACGATTGTGTTTGCAACATTTGATGATGATGATTGTCCAGTAGCCATAGTGGATCTCTCTTGAGGATATTAGTCCTGTTGATCAAGAGATAGGCTCTAATACCAATTGTTGGTCCCGTATGAGTTGCTAGAGGGGGGGAGGGTGAATAGCAGACTTTTAAAACTTTGAAGAACTTACTAACTCTTCTGCAAAACAGAAAGTTAGTGCGACCAATATATATGACAAAATTAGTGGGAATAAAAGAAAACAGAACAATATTGCGACTAATTCAGATATGCAGAACAGATAAAGGAACAAGTGCAATATGGAAACAGATAAATAGCAGAGAGGTTAAGGGATAGACGATGGCATGCAATGAAAGCTTTAATGCAGAGTAACTAAAACGGATTAGAGATATCTTATCAGTGCACAACAATTTATAGAGGTTCGGTCCTCCTGACCTACGTCTTCTACCTTGGTTCCCCACCAAGGATTTCAAGCAATCCACTAATCCGATGTAGTTACGGGACTACACCAAGCCTTTACAGCAACCAAGCTTTCCCAAAGCTTGACAACACAGAGCTTTCCCAAAGCTCAAACAAGTGCTCCCCGCACTGATCAATAACCTAAGCTTTCCCAAAGCTTAGAACAAGTGCTCCCCGCACTGTTTACAATCAAGGATATAGTTTGAAGAGTGTGTAGAGTGATCCTATATGATCTAGATACACTTAGTAGGTTCAAGGTTAAGTTCAGGCAAGATTTACAATGAATAGAGTTTTGAGTGATCTTGCAAAAAATCAAGCAGTATGAAAAAGTTGAGTGTGGCGCTTCTTGGTTGTTTTTCTTCTTGATGTTTTTTCTGTTCTTTTTCTTGAGTCTTTATATAGTCAAATCTGCCTCCAACGGTCTTCTCCATATTAAAAGCAAATCCCTCAATTCTGTCAATTTGTTTCCTTTAATATTTAGATTTGCCTCCAACGATCATATTCTTCATCAATTCCTAATCCTTCAAATCTGTTAATTTATGACGTTGAAAGTTCCATTTGAATTATAGCCGTTGTAGTTGACTTTATTTATCATTTGGTAAGATCTAACTTGCTGTTGATGTCTGGTAGTCCCACTAAAGTGATGCTTCTTATTATTGGCACTAATCCTTGCTTCTAGTATTGACTTTTGCTTCTAGTATTAGTCCCACTAAATTCACCTTCCACATTGTTGGCACTAATACATCCTTCTGTTGAATACCTTATATATAGTAACTTGTAGATTCTGCTTCTGCCTTGATGTGCTGAGCTAAGTCTTCATCAATCCTTCTTGACTTGAGCTTTCCATAAGGGCTTTAATCATAGTATGCTTCCTCTGTGCTAATGAGCTTCATGTGAATTGGTTTGGCCATAACCGTACATTAAGTATACTACTCAATTAAACACTGCACACGAGATAGCTTGATTAGTCACACTAAATAAAATGTTTTGTTATCATCAAAAACACATGGAGTCAACAGGTCGGTCATGTAATGTCGATGGTCGGGCAATGGCCCGGCAAGATGGCTTGTGCGGCACATGCTTAGCCGGGCTGAGTCCTTGAGCAGCTTCCTTCGGTGTATTGATTATCATCTGAGCAAAATTCTCCAATATCTCGTATATGTCAGCAGTGCTGTGATCGAACAAGGGAATATAGATAAGAGTGTCGACAGACAATCTATCAGAAGCCCTTAATCCTTTGTAGAAGTTTTGAACCAATCTTTTTGATCATAACCATGATGAGGGTGAGCAGCACATAGCATCTTAAACCTTTGCCAAAATTGGGGAAAATTCTCCACTTTGCGTTGAAGAATGCTTCCAACTTTAGTTCGATGTTTAAGATCTATATCTGGGTTCTCAGTTGAATTGCTTGGTTGGTCGATCTTCAGGGGTGGTTGAACTTCTCTGTTGTTGACTTCTTTCTCCTTCTTGGCTTCTTTCGCTCGATCTTTCTTCTCTTGGGAGGTTGAAGATTTCGTCCTCCGAGGTAATTCTTCAAGGGCATAAAATGCATTCTCCGTGGTTCTTTCATGCAATGGCTTTATACTGAAAGAATCAACAAGAACTCGATCTTTAAGTCCCAATCCTCCATAGAAGAATTGGATTAAAATTCCTTCCTTAAATCCATGATTAGGGCAATCGACACACAGCTGCTTGAATCTCCTCCAAAATTGGTGGAAAGTCTCGTTGTAGCATTGTCGAATGTCCATTATTCTTTGTCTTCCTTTGGAAATCTGATCAGGCTTTGTTGATGAAGAATCTTCAATGGCTCCTTTCTTAACAAACTTAGAACTTATAACATAAACAAAATTGTTAGATTTCAAAGGCACTTGAGATGAAATTCTAGGGTGGATGACTTCACCATCGAATTCCATAGTCAATGAACCATTGAATACATCAATCTTGGTATGAGAACTCTTGAGGAAAGGTCTTCCTAATAAAAGAGGGCATTGATCTTTTGAATACTCCATATCCATGATGAATATGTCGATAGGAAAAATTAGATGCTCAACTTTGATTAAGATATTCTCTAAAACACCTTTGGGATAAACCAAAGATCCGTCAGCTAATTGCAGAATAACATCAGTACTCTTCAAAGAACCAAGATTTAAAGATTTGTAGAAAGAATAAGGCATCACACTTAAAGAAGCACCAAGATCAAGCATCATTCTCTATAATACTTCTTCCAATAGAACAAGTAATAGAAAACGTACCTGGATCTTTGCACTTAGGAGGTAAACTCTTTTGAAGCACAGAAGAGACATTAGCTCCAGCGCTTACCTTACCTTGTAATCTTTTCTTGTTGGTACAAAGTTGCTTAAGGAGCTTTGCATAATTCGGAATCTGTTGAATGGCATCAAGAAGTGGGATGTTGACCTCAACTTTTCGAAATACCTCCAAAATATCTTGATCATCATCTTCTTTCTTTGACTTCTTCAATCTTGATTGAAAAGGAATTAGGTTGGAATCAGTTTTAGGCTTGTTGGAATCGCACACACCTTTTCCTATGGGTTGAGTTGCGGCATCTTCTTGTTTGAATCTTCAATCGGCGCAGCTCTTCTGTTGTTGGGTTCATCTTCAATCTTGATTTCGGCAGGCTCTTGTAAATTTTCTTTGGTGTAGCTCGGCTCTCCTTCTTCTAGTTGATGTGCGACAAGGTTTGGATAAGGGTCTTGCAACTCTTTTCCACTCCTTAGAGAAATTGCACTGACATTCTCTCTAGGAGGTACCTTTGGTTGTGATGGAATCCTTTGTTGACCTTGTGTCTTGGGATCACTCAAATCACTAGCTAATTGGCTTATTTGTTTCCTCATCATCTCCATAGCTTCTTTGATTTGTTGTAACTCGACAGCTTGTGAAAATTGCAAATTAGGTCTTTGAAAATTCGGCCTTCCTTGAAAATTACCTTGGTTCCCATATTGTTGACTCGGTTGCTCAGGTCTCCAATAAGGTTCAGGCTTCCTTTGATAAGCTCCTTGTAATCCCACAGCATTGACTCCTTACTTGTTGTCTTCCAAAGTAGGGCAAACCCTTGGCACACTTGAAAAATTCGCATGGAACAAATCAGTGAGCAAAGCGATTTGCTGATTCGTTTCTTGAAGTTGTTGCTCCAGTGAGGTGGAATAGGTAGAAACTTCATTGATTCTTCTTGTAGGGCCTTCTCTTGAATAGTCTTCTTGAGATCAAAATTGTTGAGTGTTTGCAACCATGTTTTCCACTAAAGACCAAGCTTCGGCAGGAGTTTTGTCTATGAAAGCTCCTCCACTTGCAGAATCGATGGAAGATCTGTCAAACGGTAGTAATCCTTCGTAATAGTACTGGATCAACAACTGTTCATTGATTTGATGACTGGGGCAGCTCGCACAAAGTGTTTTGAAACGTTCTCAATATTCATGCATTGTTTATCCATGGCGTTGCTTAATTCCACAAATCTCCTTCCTTATACTTGATGCTTTGTGTGCAGGAAAGTACTTTTCCAAGAACAGCTTCTTAAGACTCGTCCAAGATGTGATTGAACCAGTGGGTAGGAGGTACAACCAATCTTTTGCTCGGTCCATAAGAGTGAACGGAAAGGTTCTTAACATGAATTGATCTTCAGGAATACCTTGAATACTTGCAAATGCACAGGCAATCTGGAAATCAGTAAGATGTCGGTGAGGATCTTCTCCAGGCAAACCGTGAAATTTGGGTAAAATCTGAATAAATCCAGATTTAATCTCAAAGTTTCCATTGGTATCTGGGTAACGAATGGCTAATCGTTTGGCATTGACGTTTGGTGTAGCTAACTCTCTCAGAGTTTTGGGTTGTTCTTCTTCAGCCACGTCTTCTAGGCGAACTAGATCGAGAACTGGAATTGGATGTTTCCTCTTCTTGTAATCGGCTTTGTGTCTTCTTCTTCTTCTGAAATAGTGTTCTTTCAGTTTCAGGATTGAATTCTAGACCTTCAATACCACTACTTCAAGTCTTTGGCATGCAACTTCCTAGAAAAATCAAACAAAACTAAAAAGAAAAATTAACAGTAACAGTTCTTAAATAAAAATTAAAAAGCAGAAACAGAAAATAAAAATAATTTTTTTATTTTAAAAAGGAAAAACGGAAAAGAATTTTTTTTTCAAAAATCGGAAACCCTAATATTTTTTTTCGCAAATCTCTTTTTTTTTTTGAAAAATCGTAAAATAGGAAAAACTTTTTTTTTATAGAAAAAACGGAAAAAACAAAAACTAATTCTTGGATCTAATCTCTCTTTACTTTTTCTCAATTCAATTCCCTTCCCCGGCAACGGCACCAAAATTTATGATCGTGTCGTCTATGACCATAAAAATAATCCCCACAATAAACTAACTAGAATAGCTAGGGCAAGTAGGGGTCTAATCCCACAGAGAAGGGTTATGTGATGAACAATAAAAAGAAAGAAAGATCTTTTCCAAAAATCAAGTAGAAAACAGGGGATTATGAAAATCAATTATAAAGAAAACAATTAAACTAAAAATAAAAACAAAGCAGATTAAATCTAAATCTAAATCTAAAGCAGATTAATAAAGCAAACAATAATTATAAAGCATACTTCTTCTCCGATGGTATGATTCAATCAGATTAACTATGGATCATCGACTTAAAAGGTGATATAAGCATCTTATTCTTGACTGACAACTGATATAGGTTTCCCAACATGTATTTTAGATAAGAGGCCGATTAAGTCTGCAGTTATCCCTTTTATTCCTTCAGCAATCGATTACTTTCTTAGGGCTTAAAGATCACTTGAGAACAAAGCATTAAGATTAATTAATTTTACACACATGCCTACAAAATAGAACCATACGAAGAGAAATTCCTCGCCCTCTGATAGACAAATACCCATTAAGCAGCATTTAAACAAACCTAATTTGCTACATACAATCAAACTTGAGTGATTAATTCTAAGCTTGATCTAGCCATAGACCTTCCTCTTACATCGTTAGTGGCCACATAACTCAAATAAGATTCAGAATCATAAAATTATTCTAGGGTTTTGACTACTATCATCAAGAACTTAACACAAAATTATAAGTATAGAAATCTCACCATAATCAATTGATTGAATTCACTAAAGGATCAGAAGTATTAAAGAGTTAGCTACTCATGGACTTAGGAAAATCCATGAGAGGCATAAGAATACTTACAGAACTAAGGAGGAACGATTTCTCCCCCTTGAAATCCTATGGACGTCGCACCCCTCTATGGCTAGAGAGGGTGTCGACTTCTCCCTCTTCTAAAACTAGAGAAAAACCTAAAAACTAGAGAAAAGAATAAAACTATATGAGAGATTAATTGTGTAGTATGTGATTTGTGATACAGGAGGTGGCTATTTATAGTGGAGGAATAGAGTAGGACGGTTTAGCCATGACTTGGTCTCCAAGTTGGATTAGGTGTCATCCTAGAGTAGAATCCAAGTCAAAAGAGGATTCTTGAATTTTCTGGAATCTGGCAGGAACTTCGACGTCGATTTCGGGCTTGAAGATGGCAGATCTGGGCTTTTCACTTCAAAATAAAGTTGTAGAGCTCGGAGTTAGCTTTCCAACGGCTACTCATGGGCTTAAAAACGGACATCTGAGCAGAAAGTTATGGCCTTTCTATGAAGACTGCGCTGAAACCGGGCTTATATCGCAAATCTGCGGGATTATTGCTGGATTCGGATATTCTTTTGGATATCAGGCCTACAAATGAGCTCAAAATCATCAATTTTCAATTTTTACTTCTTGAATTAATTGTTCAATTGTCTTCAAATCTTCAAAATATCTTCAATCACGAACTTCGCATCTTCAAATCTTCAATCCAAATGACTAAATCCATAGTTGAGTAAAAAGCCACTAAAATAGCTCCAAAAATAGTGAAAAACAATAAGTTTTCACTTTTCTTGTCTTCGAGACCTAAAATCACAAATACTAACAAAATAGGGTAAAAACACATATAAAAGTAGTAAAAAGTATAGAAAAATAGCTACAAAAACATGCATAATTTGAGCTCGATCAGGTACTAAGTTGTTATTTTCAACTACTTGTCATCCTCAAACCGATGGACAAACGGAAGTAGTTAATAGGACTTTTATCTACTTTGCTTAGAGCATTAATTAAGAAGAACTTAAGAACTTGGGAGGATTGTCTACCTCATGTTGAATTTGCATATAATAGAAGCATACATAGCACTAACGGATATTCACCTTTTGAAACTGTGTATGGCTTTAATCCTTTAACCGCATTGGATTTGTTTAGTTTACCTTTGACTGTGCAAGTCGACATGGATGGACAAAGGAGGCCGATTATGTTAGGGAACTTCATGCTAGGGTTGGAGCTCAAATTGAGAAGAAAACACAACACTACATGAAGGTTGCTAACAAGGGGCGCAAGGAGATCATCTTTGAACCCGGGGATTGGGTTTGGTTGCATCTAAGGAAGGAAAGGTTCCCTGAAAAGAGAAAGTCTAAGCTCTTACCTCGTGGAGATGGTCCATTCCAAGTCTTGGAGAGGATCAACAAGCTAGATCTTCCTAGTGAATATGGCAATGTAAGTGCTACTTTTAATGTTTCAGACTTATCCTTGTTTGATAGTGATGTAGATTTGAGGACAAATCCTTTTCAAGGGAGAGGGGATGATGCGCTAAGGGCTTATCATGGCTTAGAAGAACACAATGGAGCCATTGGAGATCATGTCTCCGATAAACATGAAGATGTCTTGGAGATTCAAGAAGATGCTACGGTTGATCCCGGGTTGAACACAATCTTGGCGGAGCAAAGAGTTGAGGCCATCATACATGACCGGCCACCATCGCATGGAGCAACCGGCCATGACCGGCCATCGCATGGAACATCGCATGGGCAACCGGGCACAACCGGCAATTTGATCCCTTAGCCATTCCGCAAGGCCCAATGACAACGGCTCGGGCTAAAAGGTTCATGGAAGCTTTATTGGGTTTTGTTAGATCTCATCTTGGAGGTTTAGAGTCCATTGAAGACCATTTTGGAGAGCATTGAAGTCGACATCACCAAGAATATTCCCATCGATTCCAAAGTATTCACCTTATTTGAAATCGATGAGCATTAGGCTTTAGCATTGTGTAATTCGGCTAATTGGGCCTTTATTCTATCTTAGTTTAGTTATTTATTTAGTTTAGAAGACATTGGTTTGGTCCTTGTTTGACTAAGTCCAATCCTTGCTTAATTATGTAATGTTATTTACTTTTCCTAGTAGGACAAGGAGTAGGCTATTTCCTTGTTCCTTCCTTTATGTTTATGCCGCCCTTATTGCTTTAGGATTAGGGAGAGGTGCGTCCCTTACTACTATATAAAGGGATGATCGTGTCGTCTATGACCATAAAAATAATCCCCACAATTAACTAACTAGAATAGCTAGGGCAAGTAGGGGTCGAATCCCACATAGAAGGTTTATGTGATGAACAATTAAAAGATAGAAAGATCTTTTCCAAAAATCAAACAGAAAACAGGGGATTGTAAAGAACAATTATAAAGAAAACAATTAAACTAAAAATTATGGTGTATCGTGCAGGGACCGTAAAAATAAAGCAAAGCAAATCTAAATCTAAATCTAAATCTAAATCTAAGCAGATTAATAAAGCAAATTAATAAGGCAAACAATAATTATAAAGCATACTTCTTCACCAGTGGTATCCTTCAATCAAATTAACTATGGATCCTTGATTTAAAAGGTGAATTTCGCATCTTGTTCTTGACTGACAACTGATATAGGTTTCCCAACATGTATTTTAGATAAGAGGCCGATTAAAGCTGCAGTTATCCCTATTATTCCTTCAGTGATCAATTACTTTCTTAGGGCTTAAAGACCACTTCAGAACAAAACATTGAGAACAGTTAATTTTACACACATGCCTACAAGTAGAACCATACGAAGAGAAATTTATCGCCCTCCGGTAGACAAATACCCATTAAGCAGCGATTAAACAAACCTAATTTGCTACATACAATCAAACTTAAGTGATTAATTCTAAGCATGATCTAGCTATAGATCTTCCTCTTACATCGTTAGTGGCCACATAATTCAGATAAGATTTAGAATCATAAAATTATAACAGGGTTTTGACTACTATCATCAAGAACTTAACACAAAATTATAAGTATAGAAATCTCACCATAATCAATTGATTGAATTCACCAAAGGATCAGAAGTATTAAGGATTTAGCTACTCATGGATTTAGGAAAATCCATGAGAGGCATAAGAATACTTACAGGACTAGGGAGGAATGATTTCTCCCCCTTGAAACCCTAGGGACGTCGCACCCCTCAATGGCTAGAGAGGGTGTCGACTTCTCCCTCTTCTAAAACTAGAGAAAAACCTAAAAACTAAAGAAAGGTAGAAAAAGAGAATAAACTATATGAGAGATTAATTGTGTATGTATGTATGTGATTTGTGATACAGGAGGTGGCTATTTATACTAGAGGAATAGGGTAGGACGGTTTGGCCTTTTCTTGGTCTCCAAGTAGGATTAGGTGTCATCCTAGAGTAGACTCCAAGTTAGATGAGGACTCTAGAATTTTCTGAAATTTTCTGGAATTAAGCAGCAACTTCGACTTGAATTTCGGGCTTGAATATGGCAGATCTGGGTTTTGCACTTCAAAATAAAGTTGTAGAGCTCAGAGTGAGCTTTCAAACGGCTACTCATGCGCTTAAAACGGACATCTGAGCAGAAAGTTATGGCTTTTCTACGAAGACTGCGCTGAAACCGGGCTTATATCGCAAATCTGCGGGATTATTGCGGGATTTGGATATTCTTTTGGATATTAGGCCTATTAATTGGGATTTTAACTCCAATTATAGGTTTATATGGGCTGAGTATATTCCCATATAAATAATCCAAAAATCCTCAACTTCAGTGCTTCTTCTAGGCTTGGCTTCAATCCTTTGCAATTAAAGCTCCAAATCTTCAATTTTTACTTCTTGAATTAATTCTTCAATTATCTTCAAAATATCTTCAATCACGAACTTCGCATCTTCAAATCTTCATTCCAAATGGTTAAATCCATAGTTAAGTAAAAAGTCTCCAAAATAGCTCCAAAAAGAGTGAAAAACAATAAGTTTTCACTTTTGTTGTCTTCAGGATCTAAAAACACAAATACTAACAAAATAGGGTAAAAACACATATAAAAATAGCAAAAAGTATAGAAAAATAGCTATAAAAACATGCATAATTTGAGCTCGATCAAGGGATCACCCCCCTCTTGTAAACACAAGTTGAGTTGATTAATAAAGTTGAGGTTTATACATCCAAATTGATTATCTTAGCTTCATTGTTCTAGTTTGAGCAAACTTATGGTTCTTTAATCTTGTAGAGACCTAGCAAGCAATTAGGTTGTGATTGCTTAATTGTTTGTGAATCTTGTGATCTTAAGAGTACAATTACAGTTCTAATAGAGATCTTAAGTTCGACGAAAGAGGAGGAATAGCCTTGTGAAGGTCATCGACATACACATCTTGAAGTTTAAGAAGATCAAGTCGACTTTGGTGGATATTCAAAGGGTAGATTTGAATCTAATACAACTAGATTCGTATCATATCCTTCCGAACCCAATTCTCTCCTTCAACTAAAATGGTCATTTCCTTGACAGTTTCACTAATGGTGGGTTAATTTTGTTTATATTCCCCTCATTGGCCATATGATTTTGGCTAAAGATGGACCTCATTTAATGGGAGCTTCATTTTAGGCATTTTTGTTTATTGGACCATTAGGATGGAGAAGCCCATTTTCCCTTTTCATCTTGAAAAATAGTACATGCCTCTTTTATTGACAAAAAAAAATAGTTAAGTTTTTGTCTTTATTACAATTACAATATCTGAGGATAAAAATGCAAAGAATGGAGAGGTCACGTGGCTTCCCATTCCTTCCTCATGGCCTTCTCTTTCTCAATTCTTTGTCCCTTTCTCTCGATGCTCGTAGAACCAATTCTTCATTTCCAGTAGACAATGGCGTAATGAGTGATTCAAAGTGTGATCAAGCAAAAATGACAAGTTCAATTGGGTAAGAATGGAACTAAGGATAGTTGGGCAGAAAAATAATTATGTAGGAAAAAGGCAGCGCAATTAGAACTTTTTAATTCCATCTAAAATGGGGAGTTACAGCAGCATAAGATGGCAAGAATTTAATGGAAGATAGCTTTTCTTTCTACCATGAACACCATACGAATTCAGTAGTATAAGACAAGCTTCAGTTAAGTTCAAAAAGGAGTTTCAAGCAACAACAAACATGGGGAAATAAGCTACAAACCGAAGCAAGAAGGCATCAGGGATGCAAGCATAGCAGTCTATTTTAATTTTATAGCCAAAACAGAGGAAGCAAGGCAAACAAAGGTTGATACAGAGCAAGCAATTTAGCCAAGCAAAGCAGATTAAAGAAGGGCAACAACATATGCTGTGAAGTTCAATTTAGCACATTCAACCAGCATTACATCACAATCTGTTGAGCTTAAGAGTGTGAGGAATTTACCCAGTCGGTGTTGATTGAAGATTGGCCTCCCAAAACCGAACCACACAAATCCCATTGATCCGGTCTGCCAGCTCAGCAACCTGCAAAGGATAGAAGGACACGTGAGAAGCAAATCACAGCTCACAAACAGACAAGATTAAGAAATATCTCTCTGCTAGCATCCCAAAATCACAAACAGACAAAATTGAGAGAGTGTGAGAGAGAAAACTGTGTCATATATGATCCTTGCACCAAGTTTTGTTGAGAGTTCACCGGTTCCTTTCATCGGAAATAGCTAGGATAGGTTTCGGGTTCACTGTTTCGAGAAAATTTTGAAGGTTTGTTGGCTGAAATCAGTAAGAGGAAGGGGAAAGGAGTTAGCTTTAGGCGTTTAGGCTTTATAGGTGGCCGAATCTAGGAGTTTACGGTGAAGGACGGCGTTGGTTTGCGAGAGAGAAAGGAAGGATCGAGACTGAAGAAAGATAAGAGGTCGAGGGAAGAAGAAGAAGAAAAGGAAAGAAAAAATATAGCAAAAGAGGACGGGTAAGACTCAAACGACGTCCTTTTGGGCTTGATTGAGGGTTAAATCAAGTATTCAGGAGGTATACTTCTTTCCTTTCTCGATTTAATCCTCAGTTAATTCTCTGAATTAGTTTAGTTAGTACATTAATCTAGGTTTATAAATAAAATGATTTAGGATCTGGCTAAAAAATAATAAGAAAATGATTTAGGAATTCGGTTAAAGGATTTAGAAATTAAGTTGATAGTAATAGTTAAAATTGATAAAATCAAAAAGAAAATTGTTAGTGAAGCATTTGCATTCATGTTTACTTTTTAATAGATTGTTACAAAATAATCTTGTCATGCGAGTTAATAAAATCTTGATCCGATGATGGAAGAATCGGTTGAAATGTTGACATTGTTGTCCATTTTAATCCGAATTTCCTAGGCTTGAGGCATTTATTTGGGGGTCTTACCAATCAAGTGGAAGGTGTCCAAATGATGTCTCTCGTATAATTACCTAGTAAATCAATCAAAATTGAAATTTCAAGTATCTTTTGCATTTATTATCACCATTTGGAATGATTAAAATGGATCCGTTAATGGAATGATTAATTGGGGCTTAGACAATCTTTGTCGGTTTTAATTTATCTTTTCAAGGCTTGGAATATCCAGATGGGGGTTTTAGCCAGTATGAGTGGCGGGTCCCCAGACGGTATTCCTCGTATAATTACTCGGTATAATTTGCATTTTAACCGGAAATCAAGCATCATGTGTATTCATGTATCTAGGGTTAGATTTAGTAATTTTCAATTAATTATTAAGGAAAATCAAAAAAAAAGAGAGAAAAAGGAAAATTGAAAATGAAATAGAATAAAACCATTTTCTTCAAAATTAAAAAAGAGTTTGTGCTTGAGAATTGTTCTCTTTTAGTTTTCCAAGATAAAAAATCAAAAATAAAATTGAGTCTTTCAAAATTAAATTAAAAGGTTTTCCAAAAATCCAAAAAAATCAAATCAAAATTCAAAAATAAAAAAAAGTTTCATAAAGTTTTCAAAGCGTTCAATTTAGGTCTTTTCAAATTGGAAAAGTTCCCATTAAGTTTTCAAAGTGTTCAATTTAGGTCTTTTCAAAAGTGGGAAAGTTCCCATCAAGTCTTCAAAACATTCAAACAACATTCTTCAAATAGAGTCGTTTTAATGGTAAATTTTAAAGAAACTCCTCTCATGAAGAATCTAAAAAGAGAACAAACAATAAACGGGAAAGTTCCCAACATTCCTATTTCAAAATAATAAAAAAAAAAACTATTTTTGCTTGTTTATTTGCTTAATTTCAAAGATTAATAAAATTTCTTAAGGGCATGAAAATATTTAGAAATAAACACAACCAATAATAGAAACCCACAATTAATTCTAGACCAGTCAGTGTTGTCTTTTGACGGGCGTCGTGGGTTCATAATCCTTCCCCACGCGTACTCGACTCCCGAGCCATAGAATCTCTAGTTAAGTAGACCTTATTAGGTTTAGTGTTACCTTTACTGAGCATAGGTTAATATTAGACTTAATAATTGGATAGGTGGCTAATCACACCTAGGCAAAAAATATTAGTGGCGACTCCTACAACTCATTAGGGGTAGGATTCCCAATTTAAGTCGTTAACAGTAGGGTTCGGACCCCCCGGACCCGTCCGGACCCTACCGTTGCGACAGCTTGGCAACTCTGCTGAGGACGGTTAGAGAGTCAAACTGAATGCTAGTTTAGAGTTGACTAGGGTTTGCATATTTGGTTGTTTGCTTATCTTCTTATTTATTCATGCCTATGGTTGTACTTTTTCATGCTTTGTATATTCTGTCTAATTCTTGTTTGCTCTGTCTTCTTTGGGGGCAGTTTAGTAATTTGGGTTCGGTTTTGGTAAAGGTTTGTATGTTCCTTCACACACTCACTAATAAACTTGCATGTGCATTGCATGAGCTTACACCTGAGCTCGTACCCATTTAGGAGGAGGCAAAGTAGCTAGCTCTCGTGTGGCAATAGCCACCGTGCGGGTTTTTAGTGAAACACCTCCACTCAGACTGAATCCTTTTCAATGAGCCTATAATGGGCGAGGATTGGGGGCCTTACTAGCCTAGAGTGGGCGTTAGTGAGGACAGTTTGGGAACCTTTAGATTCAGAGAGTAGCCTCACCCAGCATGTAGTTGCCTTGAGAGATATCCAGTCTAGGTAGAGCCAATCCCGTGAGGATGAACCTAGGTACACGAAAGGAACATTTCTTACATTTGCTATCTCATTTTTTTTGCAAAAAATGGATCGTAGAGTGGGTAATTGCATTGCTCACAGTAAGAGGACAAACCTGCCCCAAGGCAACAATTGCCGAGATTTTCATGAAAGGTGTTTTTACGAAGCAAGCGGGGCATTTTCTTTTCCAAGCTTTTCTTTAATTATCAACTTGTATTTTCTTTTATATACTCTTAAGCATCACTAACACTTTTTCTTATTTTTTTATCTTCCTTTCATCTCATCGCGACATCATGTATTCTCATGAACTTCGTAGGATTTGCCAGATTACAATCGGGATATAAGATGCTCGATTAAGTCCCAAGGTTGAAACCGTTTTAAAGCTTAATCAAGTATCTTTTGTTCCCATTATCCTATGGCAAATGTCTAGACATTCCTTTATGTACATATTCCATTTCGTTCAATTATGATAATGCAATTAGTCATGTTTAATTTGATATAATTTGTCATGCATCATAGCATCATTTGCAAGAATTGGAGATTTGACCACATTTATGAAGGGGTTTCTAATTCATGGTTCCGTTGTAAAGGATTTTAAGATAGATCCACGTCCACAACACCAATATTTCACGCGATCAAAAGCTAGAACAATGGCAGGACAGACTAATGAAGAAGTTGAGGAACTGAAGCGTGATAGGGATGAGATGAAAGAACAGTTGAAACAGATGATGGAAATGTTGAACAAACTGACTGGGGCTTTAGATACTACACCGAAAGAGGAAACAACGAATCAAAAAGCAGATGATTCTGGTGTGAAGTTTGATACGGGGAACAGCTCTAAGAACAATGGCAAGGCAGCTGCTGATTTGGTTAACAATGCACAATTGGGGTACGTCTATACGCATAGGGCACCATATCATACTTATCCTGGGACTTCTGGTGGTGGTACTTATGTCCCGTATGGCCCTGTTGAGAATCCAGTACACTATGATCTCGGGGCACTTATGGTTCAGCAAGCTATGCCAACAGGGGTTACTGAGAACAAGGATGATCCGATTGAGGAGAACAAGCGCAAGTTGAGTTTGATGGAGGAAATGATCTGTGGGTTAGAAGGATCTAACAGTTATTATAGACTTGTTGATACCTCAGAACTTTCTCTAGTAGATGGTCTAGTAATACCACCAAAATTCAAGACCCCGGAATTTGAGAAGTTTGATGGAACAAAGGATTTTCCTAACAACCATTTGAGGAGCTACACTAGGAAAATAGGTCCCTATGCAAAGAATGAGAAGCTTATGATTCACTGTTTTCAGGATAGCCTAGCGGGACAGTTTCCATATGGTATAATCAGCTTGATAGGCATCATATTCGTTCTTGGGATGATCTTGCAAAGGCCTTCCTCGATCAATACAGGTATTTAGTTGAACTGGTCCCAACCAGAGAGACCCTGAAGGCAATGGAAAGGAAGCCTACTGAGAGTTATACAGAATTTGCTCAGTGATGGAGGGATAAGGCGGCCCAAGTTAGGCCATCAATAGAGGAAACAGAAATTTCAGGTCTTTTCATCGACACTCAGAAGTTCATCTTCTATGAAAAATTGTTCAACATGTCAGGTGAACCTTTTGCAAAGATTATGGTGATAGGAGAAAAATTGGACAATAGTATCAAATTAGGAAGGATCACTGTTGTGAATGAATCTAAGAAAGGACAGGTCGGGAAAAAGAAGAAAGAAGTCAGTAATGTTAACCAGGAGCCTTATAAACCTTATTATCCACCCCCAACATACAGTTACCCTCAGTATAGCCAGGGCACAGCCAACTACTATCGCCCACCCATACCAGTCCAACCTTCCTACCATGCTTACTATGCACCACCTCAAGTTTATCCTTACAATTATCAGCACTCAGGAGACATCAATGCAGTTGGAGGGGCACCATTTCGTCCAAGACCATCTAATCCTCCTCCAAGTTCCACACAGCCATCACAACAGAAAGCTCCAGCTTACTTTCCATGGAATACAGGTCCGGTAAAGAACAAAGTCCCCATTGACCCAATTCCATACACTTACACTGAGCTGCTACCTCAATTGCTCCAGCAAAACTTACTGCAAAGGTTGCCTTATGCTAATCCCCTTAAACCTCCACTACCAACATGGTATGACACTAAAGCCTATTGCGATTATCACTCTGGGACCGAGGGGCACACAACAGAGAATTGCTGGAGGTTGAAGTATACTGTACAAGAATTAGTGAGGTCTGGAAAGCTAAGTTTTGGAAATGTTGCCAAGTTAATCCTCTGTCGGATCATGGAAATGCCCAAGCAAACATGGTTGAAACTGGAAAGATCATCAAACGGAAGGTTTATGAGATAACCACTCCTCTTAGCACAGTTTTTAAGGCTCTAATGAAAGCGGGAATGATTGAAATATGGGAGTTTGGAGATGGGGAGCTGGAGGAAGTATGCCCATATCATGGTACAATGCATCGGGTCTGTGAGTGCCCAGAGGTCAAAGGAAAAGTTTAGAAGTTAATGGATGAGCGACAAATTGAGTTCTATGTGGAAAAGCCAGTCAAGAAAGTGAGTATGACAGTTAAGGAACAGTCTGAACCTTTGGTTTCGATCCAATCAATGAAGAAACAAGCTATCCAAGGATTATCTACTGAAGTACCAATACCGGTGCAGCAAAGGTCAGTGGCATCCGTGGTTGTGTCATCCCCACAATCACTCACTTTTACGGATGACCACCAAGTATCCAAGAAGGATGAGCATAGTTTTTCCACTCTATCTGGGGAGGGTAGTTCGACCGTTGTGACGAGTATGGGTCAAGTGACAAGAAATGTGAAAATGGATTTGCAAGGATATGATGGAGTTCTGAGGAAGATAAATGAGGAATCACACGGATCCATTACTAGTGCTATGGTTGAGAACTTTCCAGAAGGAGATGAACACCTTGGATTAGCTGGTTGGTTCCAAGAGTTGTGTCAGATAGTTGAGTGAAGTATGAAAGTAGTTTTACTTTAGTAGTATGGAGATGTAATAACTTTCATCCCGACACTTATACCTAAGAGTGTTGGTGAATAGTTCTATGTTGGGCTTTCTTTTGCATGCATGTTTTTTTTTATTATCATGAGTAATGAAATAAAGTGCACTTTAGAAGTTTAAATAAGTCCTCATTCTCTCTTCATTCATATATTTTATTTACTATTTGTTATTTATTCTGCTTTTAGTATATGTATATATTTTACTGTTCAGGCCAACTGACAATGAATGCAAAGACGCTTAAGACAAGCCGGAGTTCAATGATGAAAAATGCTAATGAACTCGACCAAGAAGACACTGAGGATCAGGTACTACCCTCAGACCTTTCGAGATTAAAACAGATCCATTCCATAAGGGATCCACAAAGCTGATAAACACTGGACACGAAGGAAGCCACGATACAGGTCATCCTAGCCAGGTGGCAAGATTCTCTTTCAAAAAACTAATTCCCATTCCAAAAAAAAAATGAATGAAGGCACTTGGAAAAGTAGAGAGTCATGGTTTTCAAAAATGTTTTTCAAAATAGAGTCATGGTTTTCAACAATGCTTTTTTTTTTCAAAATGTTTTCTTCAAAAAATGTTTTTCAAAAGAGAGTCATGGTTTTAAAAAAAAAAAGTTTTTTCAAAGATGTTTTTCAAAAATAATTTTCGAAACTTGTTTTCACGAGGAACCCCTTCAATGAAGATATCTAATCTTGAAGTGATAAATGGCTTTCTTTCATATTCCCTTCACTTGTAGAAAAATATCCATTGTTGTTCCCCTTTGAGCCTAATTAATTATTTCTTCTCAATGAACCCTAATCAAGGATCACCCTCCACACTGAGTGCAAAGGTGAAGAAGGATCAGACTCGAAAGAGAGGGTTTGTGCTCAATATTGAATGGGGCATCCCGATAGTAATTGAGTCCACTCTAAAAAAAACAAAAAACAAAAAAATGAAATGAATGAATCAAAAATGAATATTGAAAAATGAATGTATAAGATGGAGAAAAGGACAATTGGTATGATAAGATCCTTCACATGATAAAAGTGATCCTTGATTCGAACACCCTTAAATACATTTTGACCCTTGATATCCTTTCTTTTGCAACCATGAACCCTAGCCTACGTTACGTGCCTAATAAAATTTCATCTTTGATCGAGTGAGGATAGTCGAGAAGAGATTTTTCCTTAACAAAAATGATCCTTTTTGCAAAATGTCTTGTTCAAAACTTTTGAAAGGAGTTCTCGAGTCAATTAAGAGTTTTCAAGTGCAATAAAAAAAATGAAAAAGAAAAGCAGCTCTAGGGTGAAAACCCGAAAAGGGCAGTCTAGAGCAAGGATGGGAATTCTAGAAGCCACCCAAAAGCTTCGATAAGGAAACAAAATAAAGAAGGGATTGAAAGGAAGATCATGGTAAATGGACAAGGTCAGCTTGCAAGCCTGCAAAGAACAGTTCAAAGTGGAAAGGCACAAACCGTTGAGAACATACTTCAAGAACATCTCTTAAGGCCGAAAGGGTGAGGGTCTAGTCCAGACTGAGTCGGGAATAACAGTACCAAAACTTGGTTTGAGAATCCTTTGGCACATCACGAAATCATCGTCTAAGTATTCATTGTCATGAGGCGCTATCTTTCTTGTATATGTTCTTCTTGTGTATATATTAGATATATTCCTCAGTAATAATAATTTCTGAATACTTGCACTTCATTTCATCACTGATCATAAAGGGCGAACATGTATGGAACTGTTCACAAAACATTCAAATTGGGGATAGAAAGAGGCAAGCAGTCTTGGGGCAAAAGAATAAAAATCAAAGCAGATGCCAATCAGAAGGGGAATTGGGGCGTGAAGCAAAAGAGTAGGGGCAAACTGAGACAAGATAGGACGAGAAATAGGAGAAGTAAAGCCTACGAAAAGCAGATATCTAGTTTAACAAGCAGCAATTCAGTGGAATATCAAGTGTTTAGGGATTGAACAGAATACATTGGGAACCATGCAGAACCATGAATCAATGAATAAAAAAAAACTTCAAAACATGTCATGCATATTACATTATCATGCATTGTTCATTGCATCATGAGGCATTTTTTAGCTTGCATCAAAGAATTTTTAAACTGATATCATCAGGGATTTCCACATAAAGGTTTCAGCAATCAGAGCTCTTCATCAAGACAAAGATTTTAAATGATCTTTAAATGACTTGGGGCATGTCATCCAATTAATTTTCACAAATCTAAGCTAATCTTGTTCAATTAGCTTCAATTCTTCAATCCTTCAATGCTTCAATTTATTTCAAAACGGTCTCTTTCTTCAATTCTTCAATCATTCAATACTTCAATTTGTTGCTTCAATTCTTCAATTATCGAATGCTTCAATTCTTCAATTATCCAATTCTTCAATTCTTCAATTACTCAATGCTTCAATTTCAGTATTTCAATGTTTCAATTTCAATTCTTCAATGTTTCAATTTCAATATTTCAATGCTTCAGTTTCAATTCTTCACTGTTTCAATTTCAATATTTCAATGGTTCAATCTCAATTCTTCAAATTCAATTCTTCAATGTTTCAATTTCAATATTCCAATGCTTCAAATTCAATTCTTCACTGTTTCAATTTCAATATTTCAATGCTTCAATCTCAATTCTTCAAACTCAATTCTTCAATGTTTCAATTTCAATATTCAAATGCTTCAATTTCAATTCTTCAATGTTTCAATTGCAATTCTTGAATGATTCAATTTCAGTATTTCAATTCTTCAATTCTTCAATGCCTCAATTTCCATTCCTCAATGCTTCAATTTCCATTCTTCAATGCTTCAATTTCAATTTTAGTTCCAAATGTCAGTGCTTCAATTTCGATTCTTCAATACTTCAATTTCCAGACTTCAATTTCAATCCTTCAAATTCCAAATGTCAATGCTTCAATATTTCAATTCTTCAAATTCAATCCTTCAATGTTTCAATTTCAATATTTCAATGTCTCAATTCCAATTCTTCAAATTTAATTCTTCAATGTTTCAATTTCAATACTTCAATGCTTCGATCTAAATATGTCAATGTTTCAATTTCAATCCTTCAAATTCCAAATGTCAATGCTTCAATATTTCAATACTTCAATACTTTAATTCTTTAAATGCTTCAATATTCCAACGCTCCAATTTCAATTCTTCAAATTCAATTCTTTAATGCTTTAATTTCCATTCTACAATGCGTCAATTTACTTCAATGATCCATGGTGGTTTTTTCTCCAAATTCAATCCTACAATGTTCCAATTTCAATTCTTCAAATTCAATCCTTCGATGTTTCAATTGCAATTCTTCAATGTTTCAATTCCAATTTCATTTTCAATGCTTAAATTTCAATTCTTCAAATTCAATCCTTCAAAGTTTCAATTTCAATTCTTCAGTGCTTCTATTGCTATTCTTCAAATTCAATCCTGCGATGTTCCAATTTCAATAATTCAAATGCTTAAATTTCAATATTTCAACGCTTTAATTTCAATACATCAATTTCAATTCTTCAAATTCCAAACGTCAATGCCTCAATTTCGATTCTTCCATACTTCAATTTCAATTCTTCGAATTCAATTTCAATGTTTCAATTTCAATTCTTCAAAGCCTCCTTCAGTGATTCCAAGATGCTCTTTCTTCAATTCCTCAATTTATTTTCAAAATGATCCAGGGCGATATTTCCTCAAGATTTCAAATTACTTATTTTCTCAAGGTTCTTAAAGTTTCTCAATAAAACAGGTGTCTACGTCTTTGCACACTTCCCAACTCTCAGAAAGTATGCAAACTACTTCTTTGCGCACTTCCTGATAGTTAGAAAGTCCACAAAGAGGCGCAGCTGTAGACACCCATTTTTGGTCTATATCCTTTAATATAGGTTATTTATTTCTATTTGTGTATTTAGGGTCCTTTAGGTTAGTCTCAAATTCAAGTTGGCATTCAGTATGCATTTAGTATATTATTAAGGTTTACTTTATTATTTAGTATGTTGATTACATCTAAAATTCAAAAATCCAAAAATATTCCCAATCATCACATCGCATCAACGTAGCTTATTGCCTCACTTCATCACTTTTCATTTTTTGCTTTTGGCATATCCTGATTCCCCATTTGCACTTGTTTACTGAATTGGACTAACCTATTCCTTGTTTGTTCATTTGCTTTTGGGCCTTGGGCTTTTATTTGGTTTTGTTAACTTTGAGGCTAAATCACTTTGGACCATTTATCCTTCCGAACCCAATTCTCTCCTTCAACTAAAATGGTCATTTCTTTGACAGTTTCACTAATGGTGGGTTAATTTTGTTTATATTCCCCTCATTGGCCATATGATTCTGGCTAAAGATGGACCTCATTTAAAGGGAGTTTCATTTTAGGCATTTTTGTTTATTGGACCATTAGGATGGAGAATCCCATTTTCCCTTTTCATCTTGAAAAATAGTACATGCCTCTTTTATTGACAAAAAAAAAATAGTTATGTTTTTGTCCTTATTACAATTACAATATCTGAGGATAAAAATGCAAAGAATGGATAGGTCACGTGGCTTCCCATTCCTTCCTCATGGCCTTCTCTTTCTCAATTCTTTGTCCCTTTCTCTCGATGCTCGTAGAACCAATTCTTCATTTCCAGCAGACAATGGCATAATGAGTGATTCAAAGTGTGATCAAGCAAAAATGACAAGTTCAATTGGGTGAGAATGGAACTAAGGGTAGTTGGGCAGAAAACTAATTATGTAGGAAAAAGGCAGCACAATTAGCACTTTTTAATTCCATCTAAAATGGGGAGTTACAGCAGAATAAGATGGCAAGAATTTAATGGAAGCTAGCTTTTCTTTCTACCATGAACACCATACGGATTCAGCAGTATGAGACAAGCTTCAATTAAGTTCGAAAAGGAGTTTCAAGCAGCAGCAAACATGGGGAAATAAGCTACAAACCGAAGCTAAAGGCATCAGGCATGCAAGCATAGCAGTCTAGTTTAATTTTGTAGCCAAAACAGAGGAAGCAAGGCTAACAAAGGTTGATACAAAGCAAGCAATTTAGCCAAGCAAAGCAGATTAAAGCAGGGCAACAACATATGGCTGTGAAGTTCAATTTAGCACATTCAACCAGCAATACATCACAATCTGTTTAGCTTAAGAGTGTGAGGAATTTACCCAGTCGGTGTTGATTGAAGATTGGCCTCCCAAAACCGAACCACACAAATCCCATTGATCCGGTCTGCCAGCTCAGCAACCTGCAAAGGATAGAAGGACACGTGAGAGGCATATCACAGCGCACAAACAGACAAGATTAAGGAATATCTCACTGCTAGCATCCCAAAATCACAAACAGACAAAATTGAGAGAGTGTGAGAGAGCAAACCGTGTCATATATGATCGTTGCACCATAGTTTGACACCTGCACAATAAGGGAGTCGGTTACAACATTTTCCAGATGCACTAAGAGACAAATGAAGGGCATATTCAGTCTTACACACACTGATTTACACAATGTCAGCACATAATCTACAAGGGACAAATTGGTTAAAATGGGAATCAACAAGCAATTGGGAAAAAGAGGAAAACAGCTAGATAAATTGGGGATCTACGGTTGAGAAAGGGGGACGGAGTGCATATATATATATCACATTTTCACCAAGAAAGGAAGGGGGGGGGGGGGCACAAATTTCAAGATCTAGAGGTTTCTGTTCTAGAAAAATTAGGGTTCTAAGTTCTTAACAGTATAGGGTTTTAAGTCTTTACAACAAAAAAACATAAAAGTTAGTAGAAAAGGAGTACCTTTTTAGATTCTTCATGTGGTCGAGCCGCTTGAGTATGTCCTCCGTCGATGTCTTTTACCTTCCAGTTGATTTAGAGTTACTTTTGAGTCCCTTCGTTTCAGTTTCGTTCTTCCTCTTTCTTTGGGGTTTTCTTTGGGCTGTTTTAGATCTAGTTTGCTTTGTGGTTGTTTGCGTCAAGTTTTGTTGAGAGTTCACTAGTTCCTTTCATCGGAAATAGCTAGGATAGGTTTCGGGTTCACTGTTTCGAGAAAATTTTGAAGGTTTGTTGGCTGAAATCAGTAAGAGGAAGGTGAAAGGAGTTAGCTTTAGGCGTTTAGGCTTGATAGGTGGCCGGATCTAGGAGTTTACGGTGAAGGACGGCGTTGGTTTGCGAGAGAGAAAGGGAGGATCGAGATTGAAGAAAGATAAGAGGTCGAGGGAAGAAGAAGAAGAAAAGGAAAGAAAAAATATAGCAAAAGAGGACGGGTAACTCAAACGACGGCGTTTTGGGCTTGATTGAGGGTTAAATCAAGTATTCAGGAGGTATACTTTTTTCCTTTCTCGATTTAATCCTCAGTTAATTCTCTGAATTAGCTTCGTTAGTACATTAATCTAGGTTTATAAATAAAATGATTTAGGATCTTGCAAAAAATAATAATAAAATGATTTAGGAATTCGGTTAAGGGATTTAGAAATTAAGTTGATAGTAATATAGTTTAAATTGATAAAATCAAAAAGAAAATTCTTAGTTAAGCATTTGCATTCATGTTTACTTTTAAATAGATTGTTACAAAATAATCTTGTCATGCGAGTTAATAAAAACTTGATCTGATGATGGAATAATCGGTTGAAATGTTGACATTGTTGTCCATTTTAATCCGAATTTCCTAGGCTTGAGGCATTTATTTGGGGGTCTTACCAATCAAGTGAAAGGTGTCCAAATGATGTCTCTCGTATAATTACCTGGTAAATCAATCAAAATTGAAATTTCAAGTATCTTTTGCATTTATTATCACCATTTGGAATGATTAAAATGGATCCGTTAATGGAATGGTTAATTGGGGCTTAAACAATCTTTGTCGGTTTTAATTTATCTTTTCAAGGCTTGGGATATCCGGATGGGGGTTTTAGCTAGTATGAGTGGCGGGTCCCCAGACGGTATTCCTCGTATAATTACTCGGTATAATTTGCATTTTAACCGGAAATCAAGCATCATGTGTATTCATGTATTTAGGGTTAGATTTAGTAATTTTCAATTAATTATTAAGGAAAATAAAAAAAAGAGAGAAAAAGGAAAATTGAAAATGAAATAGAATAAAACCATTTTCTTCAAAATTAAAAAAGAGTTTGTGCTTGAGAATTGTTCTTTTTTAGTTTTTCAAGATAAAAAATAAAAAAAAAAAGAAAAAATTTGAGTCTTTCAAAATTAAATTAAAAGGTTTACCAAAAATCCAAAAAAATGAAATCAAAATTCAAAAATAAAAAAATGTTTCATCAAGTTTTCAAAGCGTTCAATTTAGGTCTTTTCAAATTGGGAAAGTTTCTCATTAAGTTTTCAAAGTGTTCAATTTAGGTCTTTTCAAAAGTGGGAAAGTTCCCATCAAGTCTTCAAAACATTCAAACAGCATTTTTCAAATAGAGTCGTTTTAATGGTAAATTTTAAGGAAAATCCTCTCATGAGGAATCCAAAAAGAGAACAAACAATAAACGGGAAAGTTCCCAACATTCCTATTTCAAAATAAAAAAAAAAGCTATTTTTGCTTGTTTATTTGCTTAATTTCAAATTAATAAAATTTCTTAAGGCATGAAAATATTTAGAAATAAAGACAACCAATAATAGAAACTCACAGTTAATTCTAGATCAGTTAGTGCCGTCTTTTGATGGGCGTCGTAGGGGTGCTAATCCTTTCCCACGCGTACCCGACTTCCGGACCATAGAATCTCTAGTTAAGTAGACCTTATTAGGTTTAGTGTTACCTTTGCTGAGCATATGTTAATATTAGACTTAATAATTGGATAGATCGCTAATCACACCTAGGCAAAAAAGATTAGTGGCGACTCCTAGAACTCAGTAGGGGTAGGATTCCCCATTTAAGTCGTTAACGGTAGGGTTCGGACCCCCGGACCGGCACGTTGCGACATTGCCATCAGGTTATTTTTCGTTTCTTCCATACTCTTTTTCTATTTATTTATATTGTTGTACTTTGTTTACCAAAACTATGAGATAGAGCTTCTACTGCAATTCTCCTTGTTTGGAGACAAGGCCTGTTGTGAAGATCTTAGTGGAGGACTTGTTGTACCTAACTACCAAGTTAGCCATTTCTTTCAGGCTCTTTTAGCGATTTTAGATAGCCCGATCAATAATGCTGGGAGATTGCAAGCCGTCTAAATTAGAATGGAGAAAGGTGTGCTTATTGAAGTTAATCCTCATGTTCGAATTCCAAGGACCTTTAAGCGGTTTTCCGGTGTCATGTGTAAGTTTGTCGTACTGAGATTATGTCTCTCATACTGCGTTCTAAAGTAACTATTTCTTACTAATTAACCTATCAAATTATCATGCAGTGCAGTTATCACAACAACATAAAATAACTGCGGTTGGTAAGCGCAAGAAGCTTTAGAACTGATAAAGAATCCTGTAACCAAGTATCTTCCTGTCAACTCTCGCAAAATAGGTAGGGTTGTCTTAGTTAGTGATACGAATCTAATTGTATTAGATTCAAATCCACCTTTGAAAATCTTCCAAAGATCAACTTGAAACACCAACTCCTAGATTAGTATATAGAATCGATAAACATAACCAAGCTTCTTCTTCGTTCATCGCCTTGAGATGGATAATTAGACCTGCAATTATCAATCTAAGAACACAAGATTTACAAACAATTAAGCAATCACAACCTAATTGTTTGCTAGGAATCTACAAGATTGAAGAACCCTAAAGTTTGCTCAAACTAGAACAATGAAGTTAAGATAATCAATTGGGTGAATAAACCTCAACCTTTTTATTGAAAACTTAACTTGTGTTTACAAGAGATCTTTGAACCCTTATATAATGATAGGGTCAACCAAAAACCTAAGATAAAACCCTATTTTCGTCCAAATATAAGGGCTAGGTAAAACTAGTCCAAGCCCAATTAGGAAAATGAAATAAAAGCATAATTAAACAAGGATTGGACTTAGTCAAACAAGGCCCAACACAAATAACATCCAAACTTAAAAATAAGCTAATCTAAGATAGAATTAAACCCACACAAAGCAAACTAATGCTAATGGGTCCATGACATGATGTCAATCCGGCCATGTAGAATCAATAGCAAGCAAAGTGATTCACTTATAATTGATTGGTATTTTCTTGCTCAAATCATCATCAAAGCTCATCAATTGAACTTCAATACTCTTCATGTCATCAAGATGAGTTCGAACAAGACCCATGAGTGCATCCTTAAATCTCTTAGCTCTTGCTCTAGTCATCGTACCAATAAGCATCTTCAATGGATCGAATTGCATCTTTTTGGTGCTTGGAACATGCTCATCGATATCTCCATGATCTTCATGCATCTCCATGCTTCCTTGCAGCCCTTAAACATCCTTTCCATACTCTCCTTTGTCATATTCAAGTCCATGATAAGTCTTGGGCGCATCAGTTAATGTTAATCTTGTGTTTTGTTGAGAGAAACCTGTTGTTTCTAGAACTCAAGTTATTTTCCTTGCACATCAGGCTTCTCATATAGCTTGGAGAAATTGATCAAAATTAGTAAATGTGTGGACTCTATTGGTGGTGATGTGAATCATCATTAAGGGCCAAAATTAGAAATAGTTTGATTCAAAAGAGTCAGTTAATTTGGAACGGAGGGAGTATACAATTAGTCCATTATTTATTGTTTTTGGTTCAAATTAATCATCATGATTATTAATCTCAAAATTTTATTTTATTTGTTCATAATATTTGAAGTCTAGAAGAACCTATTAAATACAAACTCAATTTACATTCCCATGATATTTACTCATACATGAACCAAATTTCAAATCGGTTTATCAGCATTTTTTTTCTCTAGACTTTGAGACTAATAAAAGTTTGCTTCCTGAACTATTTAGGACAATGGTGATGTCAAAAAAAAAAGGAACAATTTAGGACAATGGTGCAAAAAAAAAATCTATTTAGGACAATTAGACGCTCAATGGAGGGGGGGGGGGGGGGGAGTCATCTTTAAATTAGGAAATTTATATGGAATGGCAACTTGTCGTCAAATATTTTTTTTGGGCACAATTTGCGTAGTCTTTTGTTTTTTTTTTTGTTTGTCAGGGCTTAACATAAATCTAATTAGGAGTGTAAGTGATACGTGTTCGCAAAGTACTTTTTTTTTTTGAAAGGCAATGATATGTTACTCATAATTGGAAAAACACAACAAGGTGCAAATTACAAACAAGTAAACGAACTCAAGACCAACAAAGCATACCAGCACAAAAAAAGGCAAAACCAAACAATTAACACAAATCAACATTGGCTAAAAATAAAGAAACAACAGCAAAACTCAGTCCCCTCTGATTCCATGGAATCTTAATTTTCCTTCTCTTCCAGAACCAGTTGCCACACAACTTCTATAAATTAATCATAAATCTCACCCTTTTCAACAGTGTTTCCATACTAACAAATCAGTCCTCCTCAAGACAAAATGAACTGCATTCACAAGCCTACTAAACCCTTATAAAAAGGATTCCTCCTCAATTCATCCATCCATAATTAACCAACAAGCTCCCAAAACCATCAATACAATTCAAATAAAAAAAAAGTCCTCCCAACAACTAAATTGTCTCCATCTAAAACTCTGCAACTCACTACTTAAGTTCGATTCAAAGAAAATTTGAATTCAACTCGGTCATTGTCTAACCGAGCTCGAGTTCGGGTAGCTCAAGTATCGAATCAAGCCAAGTTTGAGCTCAGAGATACTTGATTCGATACTCATCGTGTTACTCGATATACATATATATACATCAAATTATATATTTAATTAAAAAATTACCTATATATACATGCCGAGCTCAAACTTGAGCTCCAACTCGAGTTTGAATTTCAACTAAAAATGATTTTTTTTTTTAAATTATGTATCAAATTTATATATCGAGCCGAGCTCGTGTAGCTCGATACTCATTCAAGCTGAGCTCGAGCTCCATAAATATAACTTGATTGACCTTGTGTCGACTATTGAGCTCGGATGTTTGTGTTGAACTCGAGGTCGAGTAGCTCACTACTCTACTCAATTACACTCCTAAATCTAATAATAAGCCATTTCAAATTATAGCCTTTTTTATTAAAAAAAAATCTTTAAGAGTCTTCCTAAAGAGCAATCAAATGTCTTGTTTGAGGAGTAATAGCTGAGCCTAAAAGTCACTATCGTACGTAAAACGAGGGGACCTCTTGCTTTAGGTGAATCATCACTGCACATTCTGGTGATTGTACTAAAAATCTTTGGCAGTTAGAAAAAACCTACCTACCTCCCGCGGATTATAGATGTATTTGAAGGAAATTAAGATTACTGGTATAACAATAAGATTATTATATTATATTTAGTTTGTGTATAAAGATAATTTATCATTGTCATCTTTTTTTTTTATGTAACGTGTAATATATTGATAAGTGCATAATTTACATAATTATTGGTGTTATAATTGATGATTTTTATTATCTATTTTGATTATTTGGTGTTTTAATTTCTTTGATTTTGTTTTATAGACTCAATTGAAGACTTTGTGAAGAAAAGGAACTAAATTGAAGGAAATTAGAAGCTGGAAGCATAAAGAGAAGATTTGGCCAAAATAAAATAAAGGAAAATTGATGTGTGAAGAATCTGGTACAACCCGCGCGCGGGCCAACTCAAAGCCGCGCGCGGTCAAGGTTAAATTTCAGACGCGGACATAGGCTGGTATAAGCTGCGCGAGGACAAGACCTTTGATGCGCGCGGGTGATGCGATGTGGACCCGATTTTGACCAATTTTTCTCCAATTTTTACGGGGTTTCACCTATTTTCAACCAATAATTATTTTCTACGAATTTTGGGACAATTAAAGTCAGATTCCACTTATTCCTAGCCCCTTTAGAATTTATTAATTATTTGTAATCTTTATTTTATTTTTCCTATTTCTTTTAGGTTTAGAATTTTAACCCCTATATAAAGGGAGGCTTTGTACTTAGAATAAGGGGAATTTTTGGAGACAATTCTCTTCCACTTTCTTGAAGACAATTTTAGGGAGTTTTTCTTCCTCTCTCATGTTCTTTATTTATTTTATAATTTATGTTTTTAATTTCATGAGTATGACTAGCTAAATCCCTAATTAGGGTTTTAGGCATAGCCAATTGGCAATTATTGCTTCATTTATGAATTGAAATTGTTTATCTTTTAAGTTAGATTTGTTTTCCTTGTTTTTCATGAGATTTATATGCCTGATCAACATATAGATTGTTTTAGAGATTGTGTCATGTACTGACGGGTGAAGCATAATCTGTGCACTAGGAAAATAGACACGTTAGACTGGATCAGACATGAATCTTAGGCTAATCTGATAGGTGAATAATTACTTTTTCTTAATGAATCTAGTTAATTAGGTTGACATCGACGGATAGTGAATCTAATTAGTTAGGTATTCATGTGTAGACTTGACGGAGCGCATAGGTAATTAAGTGTAATTCTATTCTAACTTTGTATCAATTCAATTCATAGGTTAATTATTAATTTCCCAATTAAATGAAACCTGAAGCCCTAAGCCTTTTAATTACTGTCTTCACAATCTTATTTAATTCTCTACTTTTATAATTTCATTGTTTTTAATTTAAATTGCTTTGATCACTTTCAATTTTTCTTCTCTTCATAGAATTAATTATAGTGAAAATTAATTGTTCCTTGTGGGTTCGACACCTGGATTACTGTAGGTTTTATTACTTCAACTGACTCTGTGCACTTGCAGATTTAGTACATCATATATATATATATATATATATATATTAAACAACCTGTTAATAGGCTTGATGAAATACCGAAAAAACCGGGGTTAACTAAATCCATTTTGATTTTGCATACTATTTAGCCCTGTTAATCAGGCTACAATCGTCATTTCAACGCCGGTTTTTTTGATATTAAGAATAAGTCTTGAGGGCATGATCGTAAATTAAATTTTGATTGCCCAATCAACATGCGCTACGTGGGGTTCCAGAAAAATCCACCCACTTCTTCTCCCTTATTCCCGCTTCTCTCTTGCCTTCCTCTCTGCTTTCTTCCCTTCTGTTACTTCTTCTTTCCTTTTTCATCTTTTCTGGTTTGGGTTGGTCTTATAGTTGTCGGATTTGATGTAGTTTTCGAAAGAAAGAGTAGCAGTTGGTGATTTTTTGTAATATGGTATTGGTTGATTTCTTTGATGTTTTGGTTTCCTTCTATTGTATTATTCTTTCAACTATTTAATTAATAGATTTATTTCTGTATTGTTTGTTTCTTTTGCAGGATTAAACAGGTACTTGGGTCTTTGATTTTTAGTTTTTTTCAATAATTGATTGATTATTTATTTATATATTGCTTTGGGAAATTAGGGATTCAATGGGTTATATTTTTAAGTTTTGATATTTCTACTTAATTCCTGATGATAATAATCGTTGGGTATTTTTTTTTTTTTTTTGCATTTTGCAGATTTTTTTTTTCAACTTTCCGATTAATTGAAGGTAAGTTCTTCAAAGTTCTACCATTGGCTACTCTTTGTTTGAAGATTTTTTTTTGTTTATTTTCTTTGTTTGGCGATTGATTCTGGGAATTATGAATTTGGATATTTCAGTTTCATGTTTTGGTTAAAGGGTTGCCAGCTTTAAGCGATACTGATGGCGGAAAATTGATGGGAACCTTGCTTTTTTAAAAAGGTGAGAGGAATTCTAATGTTACACATACAATCTCTATTTCGTTTTTCTTTTTACACATTAAATTTGCAAATTTCTTGGTTATTAGCCATCATTTAATAGAAAAAAAAGCTCTGCTATTTGGTATAATTGTCAGTTCTCTATTTGCTAATTTTGACTATTCAAAGCATTTGAAACTGATGCATTAAAAATTACCTTTTCTTTGTATTTATAATTCTCTTTTGGGTATTTTCCATTTTGTGCAGTACCTCTGCTCGAACCTCCTCTGTGAGTTTTCTTCCTCTTTATGGTTTTATATTGTTCTTTTGGGTTGTTACATTGATGTGTCTGAATTATTTTGCTTTAGTTTCTCCTTTTTTCTTTTCTTTCTTATTGTTCTTTGCATACACTACTGTCAGCTTGGGAGATGAAGGCTTATAGGTCCATTAAGTCTGTTTGTTTTGTCTTTGAGACATGCATTGTATATGTGTCTCCTTTTCTCTGATACGTAGCAATTTTCCATGAAGTTATGTGATTTGTATAATAATGACTCCATATTTGATAAATTTTGGTGCTGCATTAGTGAAGGTGGACATCATTTTGCAAGTCGATCTTATAGGTTTCACTACTACTTGATATTCCACGTGTCAAGTCTCTTTTATTTGACTTAGCAATCTCTCACATGTCTTCTCTCATTATGGTAATCAATTATTTGACTTGGCTTTTATGATGCAATGACACCAATATATATATATATATATATATATATATAGAGAGAGAGAGAGAGATCAAGGAGAAACCTGCCACTTTCAAATAGCCAAAAAGAAAATTCCTATTTTCAATTGTAATTTGCAATTTAGTTGTGTTAGGAGACCTGCTTTGCTTTCTAATCTTTACAAATTAATTTGTAAAAAGAAAGTAGCCTACCAATATGTAATAAGGGCTCTCTAGAGCTTCAACATTGACGTATTTTGTTTTGTGTGCAGGTCTTATATCTAAGACCAATGAGATTATACATGTCTTATATGCAATCTTCAAATTTATTTTGTGTGATTTGGTTTTTCCACAGGCTGGAGAATTCAATGGAGAAGAATTCAAAGTCAAGAAGGTAAGTTATTTTTAGTTTATACAAAGTGCAAATCTGCAGGTCTGCAAATATGATATTTTAGTTTTCCTTAACATCTGTATGAAAGACTTGGTTAGGGGTTGTGAAGGAAGTACAACTTTTATTGTGAGTTTAATTTCCTCATTTTTGCAATCACATGTCAGCATTTGGTTCACTATTGCAGGAGATGCACCTAAAAGAGAGCTCAGTAATATCTTAATGAATTGACATATTACAAATTAGTATCCATGGTTTGAGGGTTAGATTAGTATCCATGATTTAGGAGCAGTTTTTCTTTAAAAAAAAGAAAGTCACAACTATGAGATATAATAGTAAGACATTAGAAATATTGAGTGCTTTTAGTCTGATGGGCTTAAGTTCCCTTACTTTTTTAGTACAGATTACCTACTTGATTCAACACCATTTCTTCCCATTTATTTGAATTGATATAATTGTTTTCAAAACTTTAGAATATGCTTTGCTATATGTGCTGAAACTATGTGGGGAAATGCTCAGCTTGACTGCAATAAAAAAATATCATTATAGGTATCACATAGAAGAACAACATAAAGTAAGCCATACGTTTTGTTTTGTTTTTTTTTCCAACTTTCTGATGTAGGAAGGTTATAACTAAAACAATCATTTTTCCAGAATGCCATACCAAACAGTGTAATGAAGTTGGCTGCTTTGGGCTGGGTTTTAAATGCTGAAGAGCTGCTTTAAATCTCTTTTGCTTTTGCTTTGTAATCATTTGAAATGAATGTGGTGGTGGATTAGGAAGCATGAGAGGTGTTTATTTAGAATTAGCATGCATCTATTTTTCCCGGATTGCTTGAATATTCAGTAAAGTAAGTGGTTTTCTAATTGAGTCTGGTTTCATCACTTGAATCCTGTTACTTTCTTATTTACATTGTGTATGCACAGTCACCATCACAAGGCCTTTGTTTTTTATTCCCAGATGAAAATTTGCCACTAATATAGCCTTTTTTTGGTATTCACAAGTCTATCTCCTTTTCTTTTAGCTTTATACAATATCAAATAGCTTAAGAGGACTGATGAGGGAGCATAAATATGTTAACAAAGTATATATGATGAGTTTATTCTGATATTTCTTATCAGAATATGAATTTTGTGTTAAATTGCTACTTTGAAATTTGCAAGTTCAATCACCTTCCCATATATGTTTCCCAAATTTTAATATTGTGATTATGAGATTTACTACTTGATTGGCCACTTGAAAGACATATTTCTTTGTGTCGCAACGTGCGAATGGCCCGACGGGGGAAACTACTGTTTCATGTTCTTTAAGGGGAGTCGCCACTAATCTTTTTTACCTAGGTGTGATTAGCCACCTATCCAATTTATTAAGTCTAATATTAACCTTAGCTTGAAGGTAATACTAAACCTAATAAGGTCTGCTTAACTAGAGTCTATGGTTCGGGAGTCGGGTACGCATGGGGAAGGATTAGCACCCCCACGACGCCCGTCGAAACGACGGCACTGACTAGTCTAGGACTAACTACGGGTTTCTATAGTTGGTTAATTCTCCTCTTAAGCCTTAATCTTTCATGCCCTATTTTATACTTAGCCTTAATTAGTTCTTCGTTTTATGCTAAATTGTTACTGGCGTTTTTTACTCAATTATCCCGATTGGACCAATTTACTATTGCCTTTATTTTGACTTAATTTTATTTAGATTAAGCCAATTCATTATTTCCTTCCCTTTATTGACTCAATTTTTATAAATCAAGTCCTTTTATTATTTTGCTTAATCTCTTTTTTAGATTAAGTTCTTTATTGATTTCACTTAATTACCTTGAATTAAGTTCTTTATTCTACTTAATTACCCTGAATTAAGCCTTTTATTGACCTCACTTAATTACACTGAATTAAGTTCATTATTTTACTTAATTTCCTTTCCTGAAATTAAGCCTGTGTCCTTTTACTTAATTTCCTTGAAATAAAGCCAGTCTTTCCTTTACCTAATTTCCTTGAAATTAAGCCAGTCATTTCTTTACCTAGTTTCCTTGAATCTAAGCCAATCTTTTCTTTACTTAGTTTCCTTGAAACTAAGCCAGTCTTCTTTTACCTAATTTCCTTGAAATTAAGCCAGTCTTTTCTTTACTTAATATCCTTGAAACTAAGCTAGTCTTCTTTTACCTAATTTCCTTGAAATTAAGTCAGTCTTTCTTTCAGTCTTCTCTTTCATTCTTGTTTCAGTCTTGTTTCAGTCTTCTTTTCAGTCTTCTTTCAGTCTTTTTTTCAGTCTTTTTTCTTTTGCAGTCTTTTTTTAGTCTTTTTTCCGTCTTCTTTTGCCTAATTTCCTTGAGATTAAACCCTTTGTATGGTCTTACTTAATCATCTTTGGATTAAATCTTTGCTGATTTTACTTAATTCTTATGAAATTAAGTCTTTGAACTTGCTTGCTTTTCTTAATTACCATGAATTAAGATTCACTTCTCTTAATTTCTTTTATGTCCCTTAAATTATGATTTGCTTATTAAGATTTACTTCCCTTAATTTTCTTCAATCATACTGGATTAAGGCTTTAATTGTTCACATGATGCATGTGTTTCGGTTTAATCATATTTTACCCAAATATTTATACGAGGAGTATTATTCGGGCACTTTCCACTTGGTTGGTAAGACTCCCAAATTAATACCCCAAGCCTAGGAAATTAGGATTAAAAATGGACAAGTATTGTCACATTTCTCCCAGTCATTCCATCATCGGAGTCATTTTAACTTTCTCAAATAAGTAACATGCCATCAATATTTAAAATAATATTAAAATGCATGAACATGATGTACTTTTCAAGAAACTTGTTAATTTTTCATATGGTTAGAATAAATAATGTAATCCCATAATCAAGCTTCTAATTAAAATATTTTCCAAACCTAGTGACTTAATTGATGAGAATATTAAATCTGGAGGATTTAATTGCCTAAATTCATAGGGTTCAGGACTTAATTATAAAAGTTTCTGACATGTTGGGCCTAAATGCACTAGATTTAAGGACTAAATTGAAAAGAGTTGGAGAAATTACCTGCAATTGCTAACTGCTGACTTAATACGTCGTTGTTCCGGTACGTACGGACTATATATCACTCCCTTCTTCTTCCTCTTGCAAAACCCTAGCCTTTTCTGGTGATTCCCACTCGCCGCCTCACAGCTTCTCCGCCGTAATCAACGTCGAATCCCTCCGTAAGAAAACTCCAAACCTCAAATCCTGACTCCCTCTCTTAATTTCCTGCAATTCTATGGTTTTAACTCTGAGAAACTCCACTGGAATCTTCTAGTTCTTCCTCTGACTCAAATGAAACTTCAGATCTACCTTTCTAGCTTATGATTCTAGCCGAAAATGATCTATATCAACCCATTTCCTGACCTTAATCCGTCCATGGCTTCCAATTTTGTGATTGTCTTTTCAAAACAGAAAAATTCCCAAACCTACAAACCCTAGATTCAATATCGCAGAGTTTCCTCATTTTTTTTCCCTTTTTTTCGAGAACTTATAGACCTATTTATAGGCCTAAGGTGATGCGCCAAGGGCTTATCATGGCTTAGAAGAACACATTGGTGCCAATGAAGATCATGCAGATGTCATCGATGCTAGCTTGGAGGAGCATGGAGATGGAGGCACAAGTGACCGGCCATTGCTTGGAGAAGCCACGCAACACCCGCCACAAGACCGGCCACGCGACATGGACATGTCCGGCCATCACCGGCCACGCGACATGGACATGTCCGGCTACAACCGGCCAAACGACTCGGCCATGCCCGGCCACAACCGGCCACGCGACCCTTTGTCTATGCCGTTGGGTCCAATCACAAGGGCTCGGGCTAAAAGGTTTAAGGAAGCTTTGGTGGGCTTTATAAGATCTCATCTTGAAGAATTGAAGACCATTGAAGACTCATTGGGCCGATTTGAAGATCACACAACAAGGAATATTCCAAACGATTCCATGTTGTGCACCATGTTATCCATCAATGAGCATTAGGCTTAATATTGTGTAATTCGGTCATTGGGCCTTTTATTCTATCTTATATTAGTTATTTATTTAGTTTAGAAGACATTGGGTTGGGCCTTGTTTGACTAAGTCCAATCCTTGCTTAATTAAGTTATGTATTTACTTTTCCTAGTAGGACAAGGAGTAGGCTATTTCCTTGTTCCTTCCTTTATGTAATGTTTTCCTTTTAGATTTAGGAGAAGGGTTATGCGTCCCCTACTACTATATAAAGGGACCATCCCCATCTTGTAAACATAAGTCAAGTTAATCAATAAAGTTGAGAGGTTTATACCCATATCGATTTCTTTGGCTTCATTGTTCTAATTTGAGCAAACTTAGGGTTCTTCATCTTGTAGAGTCCTAGCAAGCAATTAGGTTGAGATAACTTAGTTGTTTGTGAATCTTGTGATCTTGAGAATTCAATTGCAGGTATAATTGAGTGCTTAAGGCCGATGAAAGAGGAGGGATAGCTTTGTGAAGATCATCGACATACAAGTCTAGGAGTTGAAGAAGTTCAAGTCGACTTTGGTGGATATTCAAAGGTTGGATTTGAATCTAATACAACTAGATTCGTATCAATTGGTATCAGAGCATAGGTTGTCATCTTTAATCGGTAAATCTATCCTTCTATACATCAATCATCACGTTTTCATCCATCACAACACACCCAAACACTCATCGCACCACCTTCTTGAAAAATTCCAAAATTCAGAAACTTCAAAAAATTCGCCGATTCATCTTGCATCGTTTTACTTTGAAATTTCAGATTTGAGTCTCTCATAACTAGTAGTTATATCGAAAAATATAAAAAAAATAAAATAAAATAAAAAAAATTTCGACCAGAAACTTGTGATTTTTGTTCTGGATTCGTTTGAGCTCGGAAAACTATGAAATTTGAGCTTTAGACTTATTTTGGTGTGATCTTTCTGGGAAAAATATTGAAAAAAATCAAAAAAATCTGTGCTGTTATCGATATTTTTCAGGAACTAGGGTTCTTAGTTAGGGAAATTTGGGGATTAGGGTTTTCTTGTGCAATTGATCTATTTAGTTGCAACTAATCCTAGTTGTTTGTGTAATTAGATCCTTGGATTGCTTTTGCTGTTAATTGTGATTTGATTTGAAGAATTTCAGGTTACAAACCCTATTGGATTTAAGTGGTACAAAATAGGAGACAAGTGGTACTAGGGTTTATGCTAATCGATTGAAATTGTGATTGTGCTTGAATTGAGTTTTTGTGCAGCAACTTTGGAGAAGAATTTCGACATAAGGAGCCTGCATTAAGTGGTTTGGTTTGGTTTAAGATCACTTTTCTTTTGATTCACAAATAACTTTGCTACTAATTGTTTGTTCCTCAAGTAGGTCACGAGAAGAAAGGAGTGCTCTAGGAGTTGCTCTTATTAGGCCTATTGAAGCTAGTAAAAGGCAAATCTTGTGAGATCATTAAGAGAGTAGTGGACTTGAGTACAAACACGAGAACACAAGTCAAAGGTATAAGCACACACACACTTGTGAGGATTTTTACTACTAATTTTTGTTCTTTTTGTAGGTACTATGGAAAGAGAACAAGAGCAACCAAACGTGGTTGCTATGTTGCAAACTCTAATTCAACGATTGGACAATATGGATACTAGATTCGTTACCTTGACCAATGAAGTCCAACAAGTAAGAGATGGTCAAATTCAACAAGCTCCACCACCTCAAGGAGCTAATGTCGCACGCAACAATGAAGAGGATCATCCTCCACCACCAAGGCAAATTGCTAGAATCGATCCCATGGAGAGACTAAGGCAACAAGAACTTGGTGGGCAAGCTCACAATGAAATTATGCGGCCTAGAAGAGGAATTGAGAGAGAGGAGCCTAAAGACAACATCAAGTACAAAATCCCTAATTTCAATGGGAGAGGGTCTCCATCCGATTACTTGGAGTGGGAGTCGAAATTGGATATGTATTTTGATTACTATCCTCATGCCGAGCCAAAGAAGGTACAAATTGCTACTCTTGAATTCACGGAGAATGCTTTGAATTGGTGGAATCAATTGGTGCAAACAAGGAGGAGAAACTTGGAAAGGCCGATCAACACTTGGTTGGGTCTAAAGAGTTACATGAGGAAGAGGTTTGTTCCAAGCTTTTACACTAATGGTCTCTACCAAGAGTTGCAATCTTTGAGGCAAGGAACTAGGAGTGTTGATGAATACTACTCCGAGATGATGTTGTTGATGTAAAGGGCCAAGATTGATGAAGCTCCACAAGCTACAATAGCTAGATTCTTGGCGGGATTGAATAGAGAAATTCATGATATTGTGGAGATGCAACAACACTATGAGGTTGAGGAATTGCTTCAACATGCTTTGAAGGCCGAAAGCCAAGTAAAAAGGAATAAGAAGAGCTTTACATCATCATCAAGCTCATGGAAAACTCCAATCAAGAAGGATGACAAGTCATCAAAGGAAAAGGAGTTAACGCAAAAAGGTACTACCCCTAAAACCGATTCTAAATCTTCATCAAGTTCATCTTCAAAGAATCATGTCAAGTGTTTCAAGTGTCAAGGTTTTGGACACTATGCTAAATATTGTGTGAACAGGAAAGTGTTGTTCGTGAATGACCAAGGAGAAATCGAAAGTGAAGATGAAGAGATTACTCTAGGATCTAGTGGTGATGGAGATGATGAAGGAGATGCGCATGAAGATAGTGATGATGGTATCGGTTTTGCACTTAAAAGTTTGGTTGCTAGGAGAACTTTGACTGCTTATGTGAAAAACGATGTGAACAATCAAAGGGAGAACTTGTTTCATACTAGGATGTATGCGAATGGGAAGCCTAGTAGCGTGATTATCGATGGTGGGAGTTGTACAAACATAGCTAGTATTTATTTGGTGAAGGAGATGCAATTACCCACTACGCAACACCCTAAACCTTATAGCTTGGGTTGGATCAACGATAAGGAGGAAATTAGGGTTAACAAACAAGTTTTAGTTTCTCTTTGTTTGGGCAGGTACAAAGGAGATGTATTGTGCGATATCTTACCCATGCAAGCATGCCATGTACTTCTTGGGCGACCATGGCAATACGACAACAAAGTTCAACATGATGGTGAGACGAACCAATATACTCTCATGTGTGGTAAGAAGCCCTTTACTTTTATTCCATTATCACCTCAAGAAGCTTTAAAAGATCAATTAAAATTGAAAGAGGAATTTACTAAGATGGAATCCGATTATAGGGCTAAAGAAAAGAATAGACATGCTAAGTTAGATGTAAATTGCGATTTAGTTGAAAAGCATGCTAGTTCTAAGAAAGTTGTTAAGGAGTGTATGTTAGCAACTAAGAGTGAGATTAAAGAGGCTTTGAATGATAATTCTGTTTTGATCTTGCTTTTGCTTAAATGTACACTTGTGAGCACTAACCACTTGGAAAGCGAGCTTCCAAGCAAAATTGTTTCTCTTTTGAGTGATTATGTAGATGTGTTTCCTGAGGAGATTCCTAGTGGTTTACCACCAATTAGGGGGATTGAACATCAAATCGACTTCATCCCTGGGGCGCAAATTCCAAATAAGCCAGCTTATAGGACAAATCCTGAAGAAACAAAGGAATTGGAGAAGCAAGTTGGAGAGCTACTTCAAAAAGGGTTTGTGCATGAGAGCCTTTCTCCATGTGCCGTTCCTGTGTTGCTTGTTCCTAAGAAAGATGGGACTTGGAGAATGTATGTTGATTGTAGGGCAATAAACAACATCACGGTAAAGTATCGTCACCCTATTCCTAAATTAGGATTGTATGAATGGTTAGTTATGCCTTTTGGATTGACTAATGCACCTAGTACATTCATGTGATTAATGAATCATGTTTTAAGAGCTTTTATTGGCAAGTTTGTTGTTGTTTATTTTGATGATATACTTGTGTATAGCCGAAACCTAGATGAGCATGTTAGACATCTAAGATGTGTGTTAGATGTACTTAGGGTTGAGAAGTTGTATGCTAACCTTAAGAAGTGCACCTTTTGCACAAACAAGCTTGTTTTTCTTGGTTTTGTGGTTTCATCGCAAGGTATAGAGGTTGATGAAGAAAAGATCAAGGCAATCAAAGAATGGCCAACACCCACCAACGTTGGACAAGTGAGATCTTTTCATGGACTAGCCGAATTCTATAGAAGGTTTGTTAAGGACTTTAGCACCTTAGCCACCCCTATTACAAGTGTTATGAAGAAGAATGCACCATTCAAGTGGGGACATAAACAACAAGAAGCATTTGAGACGTTGAAGGATAAACTAACTAATGCTCCTTTGCTTGTTTTACCTAACTTTAACAATACTTTTGAGATTGAATGTGATGCATCAGGGGTTGGAATTGGAGCTGTTTTAATGCAAGGTGGGAAGCCCGTCGCATACTTTAGTGAGAAATTGAATGGGGCTGCATTGAACTATCCAACCTATGACAAAGAGTTGTATGCTCTTGTGAGGGCGTTGCAAACTTGGCAACACTACCTTTAGCCTAAGGAATTCGTGATTCATACAGATCATGAGAGCTTAAAGTATTTAAGAGGCCAACAAAAGTTGAACAAGAGACATGCTAAGTGTAGCGAATTCATTGAGTCTTTTCCTTATGTTGTGCGATACAAACAAGGTAAGGAGAATGTGGTAGCCGATGCTTTATCATGGAGGTATGTCTTACTTTCCATGCTTGATTCTAAGTTTCTTGGTTTTGAGTATATTAAGGAATTGTATGCTAGTGATGTTTATTTTGGTGAACTCTTTAAAGCATGTGAAAATTCTGGTTTTGGAAAGTATTATAAGCATGATGGATTTTTGTTTAAGGAATCTAGATTGTGCGTGCCTTCTTGTTCTTTGCGCATATTGCTCTTGAGGGAATCGCATGAAGGGGGATTAATGGGTCACTTTGGAGTTGATAGAACATATGATATATTGCATGAACACTTCTTTTGGCCTAAGATGCGACATGATGTAGGAAAGTATGTTGCTAGTTGCATTGTTTGTTTGCAAGCTAAATCTACATCTAAACCGCATGGATTATATACTCCTTTGCCTATTCCTCATGAACCATAGACTCATATTAGCATGTACTTTGTGTTAGGTTTACCTCGTTCTAGGAGAGGTAAAGATTCTATCTTTGTGGTTGTTGATAGGTTTTCTAAGATGGCTCACTTTATTGCATGTACTAAAACGGATGATGCCATTAATGTAGCTAATTTGTTCTTTAGAGAAATTGTTAGACTACATGGAATGCCTAGGACGATTGTAAGTGATAGAGATGCTAAGTTCTTAAGTCACTTTTGGAGAACTTTATGGGCTAAGTTGGGTACTAAGTTGTTATTCTCAACTACTTGTCATCCTCAAACCGATGGTCAAACCGAGGTAGTTAATAGGACTTTGTCTATTTTGCTTAGGGCTTTAATTAAAAGGAATTTAAGAACTTGAGAGGATTGTCTACCTCATGTCGAATTTGCATATAATAGAAGCATACATAGCACCACTACATGTTCCCCTTTTGAAACTGTGTATGGCTTTAATCCTTTAACCCCATTGGATTTGTTGAGTTTACCTTTGAGTGTGCAAGTCGACATGGATGGGCAAAAGAAGGCCGATTATGTTAGAGAGCTTCATGCTAGGGTTCGAGCTCAAATTGAGAAGAAGACACAACACTACATGAAGAATGCTAACAAAGGGCGCAAGGAAGTCATCTTTGAACCCGGGGATTGGGTTTGGTTGCATCTAACGAAGGAGAGGTTCCCTGAAAAGAGAAAGTCTAAGCTCTTACCTCGTGGAGATGGCCCATTCCAAGTCTTGGAGAGGATCAACAACAACGCCTACAAGCTAGATCTTCCTAGTGAATATGGCAATGTAAGTGCTACTTTTAATGTTTCAGACTTATCCTTGTTTGATAGTGATGCAGATTTGAGGACAAATCCTTTTCAAGGGAGAGGGGATGATGCACCAAGGGCTTATCATGGCTTAGAAGAACACATTGGAGCCAATGAAGATCATGTAGATGTCATCGATGCTAGCTTGGAGGAGCGTGGAGATGGAGGCACAAGTGACCGGCCATTGCTTGGAGAAGCCGCGCAACACCGGCCACAAGACCGGCCACGCGACATGGACATGTCCGGCTACAACCGGCCAAACGACTCGGCCATGCCCGACCACAACCAGCCACGCGACCCTTTGTCTATGCCGTTGGATCCAATCACAAGGGCTCGGGCTAAAAGGTTTAAGGAAGCTTTGGTGGGCTTTATAAGATCTCATCTTGAATTGAAGACCATTGAAGACTCATTGGGCCGATTTGAAGATTACACAACAAGGAATATTCCAAACGATTCAATGTTGTGCACCATGTTATCCATCGATGAGCATTAGGCTTAATATTGTGTAATTCGGTCATTGGGCCTTTTATTCTATCTTAGATTAGTTATTTATTTAGTTTAGAAGACATTGGGTTGGGCCTTGTTTGACTAAGTCCAATCCTTGCTTAATTAAGTTATGTATTTACTTTTCCTAGTAGGACAAGGAGTAGGCTATTTCCTTGTTCCTTCCTTTATGTAATGTTTTCCTTTTAGATTTAGGAGAAGGGTTATGCGTCCCCTACTACTATATAAAGGGACCATCCCCATCTTGTAAACATAAGTCAAGTTAATCAATAAAGTTGAGAGGTTTATACCCATGTCGATTTCTTTGGCTTCATTGTTCTAGTTTGAGCAAGCTTAGGGTTCTTCATCTTGTAGAGTCCTAGCAAGCAATTAGGTTGAGATAACTTAGTTGTTTGTGAATCTTGTGATCTTGAGAATTCAATTGCAGGTCTAATTGAGTGCTTAAGGCCGATGAAAGAGGAGGGATAGCTTTGTGAAGATCATCGACATACAAGTCTAGGAGTTGAAGAAGTTCAAGTCGACTTTGGTGGATATTCAAAGGTTGGATTTGAATCTAATACAACTAGATTCGTATCATAAGGGGTGAGAAGTATGATCTTTTGATCTACGATTCTCCTTTTTTCATTTTGTTGATTTTTTCTTTCTAGATCCTTCTCTAATCCTATTCGTATCTGGTGCAGGTGGCAATTTTGGATATGGATGGCGCGTTTCATGAGTTGTCCCTTGATGAGTCATCGTCCTTCCCCGGTTTTTGAGCTTGTGGTTTTCGCATCTCTGGTTTTTTTGGATACCACTTCCCAGGTGGTTTTTGCCGAGCGACCTATTTACTGTATGACCCCTTTACTTCTGTTCGATCTTCATTCCCGCAAATTTTGCTTTCGGTTTGCTCCCTCGTTTTGTCCCCTGTGAATTCTGTCCTTTCTGTATTGTGAAGAAGACAATGAGCTGTCAGCTTGGCATTGGTTCTTGCTTGGGTGACCTATTGGCGTTCTAATCCTTTCTTTTTAGCCTTCTTCACTACTTAGGATTTTCTGTTTAGTCCTGTCGCAACGTGCGGGTCCGGGGTCCGAACCCTACCGCTAACGACTTGAGGAAGGGAGTCGCCACTAATCAATTTTTAGGTGTGATTAGTCACCTGATTGACCTAGCTAGCTTAAATGAGGACCAAGGCTTGGGGAGGGACCCACTAAACCTATAGGTCCGGTCTTTGCAACCTAATTCTAAGTCCGGGAGTCGATTACGTTTGGGGAAGGATTAGCACCCCCAAACGCCCGTCAAATGAGGGTACCTCTAGTCTAATCTAGATCTATTACGGGTCTGAAATAAAAGATTGCTTTTAGTCCTTAATCCTATATTTTTTTGTCTTTTATTCGTTTCAGGAGAATTGAAACCTTTTTATTTGAATGCTTAATCTTAATCTTTTTGTGTTTTCTTAAGTCTTAAAACCTTTTATTCTCTTGAATGCAAGAACATGACAAAATTGACCCTTTATCCGAAAGGGTATTTTGGGAAATTGAAACTATATGAGAGAATGTGACACAACTGACCCTTTGTCTGAAAGGGTATTTTGGGAAGTATAATCTAAGTGC
>AWWV01015463.1:0-26018 GCA_001974805.1 Corchorus capsularis | reverse complement strand
ATTTACATGGTGCACATGCTGTAGTTTCCCACACAAGTACCGAGTTTGGCCATCTCATAAGTCCCTGCAAAACAAAGTCAGCTGCCAGGTTAGTCACAAGCAAGATTTTAGGCGGTTAAAAATTGGACGACATACAAAGCTTGAATTTCTGATGACACTTAAAGGTCCCTTTGGAGTTTCTCTTAATGGAGTTTCATGCATAGTCAGTTTCGACCATCATCGCATGGTATACTCATCTCTTTAGAATTGAATGAACATTCTCTAGTCTCAAAATACTCAAGCAAATTCAGAAACAAAGCAGAGCTCAAGGCATGCAAACATTACAGCCCATGTGTAGCAGATTCAGTGTTAGTCAAAGATAGAAACATAAGGTCGGGACAAAGTAAAAGAGAAAGTTCCATATACAAATTCCAAATGCAGCAGCATAGAATCATGTGCAAAAATTTGGAAGGTGCATGCAGGGTAACTAATATGCAAAGCATGTCCAATTCAACATGAGGCAAGACAATCAGAATCCAAAGGCGAGGAAAGGGCAAGCAATACACAAAAGAAAGCAGGAATTACCAAAGGAAGGTGAATGCAACAAGACAGTGTAGAATAGTCAGATTTAAGCAAAGCTGATCACAGGGGTGACTTTAATCAAGGAGGAAGCAAATCAGGTTCAAAATTTGAGGGAGCAGCAGAGAAAACAGCAAGCATACAAAGGCATTCAAATCAAATCACCATCACATTTTTGCAATTCAATCTAGTAGTTAAGTTTTAAGTTAAATTACAGGCATGATATCATAGCATTTCACATGCACAAAGCATTTAGGCATCTCATTACATTTTCATTCATCAAAATCTAAAAAGAAAAAAACAGAGCTCATCAGACATACACATTCATAGAATTCTCAGAGGATTTCATTCAAAACAGTCAACATATAAGCATTCATTACATCATTCTTAGCATCTCATCACATTTCACTTCATGCATCCTGCACAGCATTCACATTTCAGCATGTAATCTAGCATTTAGAGTAAAGCATTAGCATATCACATAAAAATAGAACAACATTACTTTCACAACACCACTAATCACATCTGGAACTTAGCCAGCACATAGCATCCACAAAGTAGCCTAACATCGCATGGTTGTAGGTCGTTCATCAGGCATTTTCAGTAGGCATTAGCATACAAAGTAGTCATGTTAGCATAGTGTCGTTACATTTCAACCAGTCCATATAAAAAAAAAAGAGAGAGTGTCAAGTACAGCATTTATGTTCTTCTCTACTACATGACGGTAGTTACATAGGAATCTTATACTAGCTAGTAACTACTTCCTTTCCTCACTACTTCATCTTTTAAATCTTTTCCAGCATTGATAGCAAGCATTGCATTTCATGATCATTAAAAACAGCAAAAGTAGGGCACTAAGGTAGGCAAAGCAATAAGCAAAACAGTCATCAGATGGCAGGCCTCACAATTTAGTTTGGAACTTAGTCTCATTCACACATACACTGCATTTTGTCTCATACAAAGCATAGCGTCTCCAGAAGCAATAAATAAGGCAGCATATTGAATCAAGGATATGCTTATAGTTTTGTCATATCAGCATTGTATTTTTAGTCATATAGCAGTATACTTTCATCATCACCATGTCGCATTGTGAGTAGGATCATCAAAACATGATTTCAGTGGCATTTTTGCATGCATTACAGTTTACATCTTCATGCCTCCATTTACAATAAACATCATTGCATTCATAGATTTGAATTATTAGTTAGTCCATGTTATTAAACTACAAGCATTAACATCCAAGAGCACTCATATGTTTCCTTCTTTGTCCAACTCAGCACACCTGCACGAGAAAGGAAGGCACACACGTGAGAAGCAAATTAACAAACGGACAAAAATAAGCTAAGGACAAACAGAGAGAGCAAATATACCAAAACCGTGGTATTTTCACACGGTTTCCTTCAACCAAAAACCGCCTGAAGATTGTTGGTTTCCCCGGATGGTCCTCACACGACTTTAACAAGGGAGTGACACCTGCATACAGGACAATGTCGCAACGTCCGGGTCCGAGGGGTACCGAACCCTACCGATGAACGACTTAACAACTATACGGGAGTCGCCACTAATTTTTTTTAACCTAGGTGTGATTAGCCACGTACCAAATTATTAAGTCTAATATTAACCTATGCTCAGCAAAGTTAACACTAAACCTAATAAGGTTTACTTAACCAGAGATTCTTTGGTTCGGGAGTCGGGTACGTGTGGGGAAGGATTAGCACCCCCACGACGCCCGTCAAAAGACGGCACTGACTAGTTCAGAACTACTATGGGTTTCTATTATCGGTTGTCTGTATTCTTAAATATTCATGCCCTTAAACTCTTTTATTAATCCTTAAATTTAAGCAAAATAAACAAGCAAAAATGAATTTTTGGATTTTTCAAATAGGAATGTTGGGAACTTTCCCGTTTTCTATTTTATTCTCTTTTTGGGCTCCTCATGATGAGGATTTTCTTTAAAACTTACCATTAAAACTATTATTTTTCTTGAAAACTGTTATTTGTTGGGAACTTTCCCTTCTTTTGAAAACTAAAAAAAGACTCTTTTGGATTGATTTTTGTCTTTCGAAAAACCAGAGAGAACAAATGCAAGCACAAACTCTTTTAATTTTCGAAAAGGGTTTTTATTCTTTATTTTTTGATTTTGTTAGCAACTAATTCTCTTTTTGTTTTTAACTAACTTAATTATCCTAAATTAAGCCCTTATTACTGATTATCTTTCTTTGATTCTTAACTGACTCAATTATCCTGAATTAAGCCATTTTATTTTCCCTAATCTCTACTTCTTACTAAATTTCATTACTCTGAATTAAGTCGATCAATGACCTGCTTAATTACCCTGAATTAAGTTATGTATTGACTTACTTAAGTACCCTGGATTTAAGTCGATTACTGACTCACTTAATTACCCTGAATTAAAGTTGATTACTGACTTAATTACCCTGAATTAAGGTTGATTACTGACTTAATTACCCTGAATTAAGTTTATTACTGACTTACTTAATTACCCTGAATTAAGTTTATTACCGACTTACTTAATCACCCTGAATTAAATTGATTACTGACTTACTTAATTACCCTGAATTAAGTTGATTATTACTTACTTAATTGCCCTGAATTAAGTTGATTATTGACTTACTTAATTACCCTGAATTAAAGTTGATTACTGACTTACTTAATTACCCTGAATTAAGTCGATTACTGACTCACTTAATTACCCTGAATTAAGTTGATTGCTGACTTACTTAATTACCCTGAATTAAGTTGATTATTACTTAATTACTGACTCACTTAATTACCCTGAATTAAGTTTATTACCGACTTACTTAATCACCCTGAATTAAATTGATTACTGACTTACTTAATTACCTTGAATTAAGTTGATTATTACTTACTTAATTGGCCTGAATTAAGTTGATTACTGACTTACTTAATCACCCTGAATTAAGTTGATTATTACTGATTCACCTATTCTTACTTCCTAAATCTTGATCTTGATCTCTTTTAAAATTTAATCCTTGATTAATCACTGGATTTAGTCTTGCAATGCATGGATGCACATGATACATGAAAATCCAATTTCAATTTTAATTACCCATTAATTATACGAGGAACGCCTTTGATCGCCTCCCAATAAATGGTAAACGGTCTCCGGACATTTCCAAGCTTCCGGGACAAGGCGATCAACTCAGACACGCATGAATGAGCCGCTCGGCTTTCCCATCACGGGAGTCACTTTGATTGATCTCAAATGAACATAGTAACTTGCAACGACTTATGAAAAATAAACGTGAATGTGGATGCCTAACTAACACTTTTCATTTTTCTTAAAAATATTCATAATCTAAGAAACTAAGAACTTAACTTGAATTAAACCTAATCACAAATCATAGACTAAAGGCCAAATTCTGCTCTAAAGATTTCATTTTTATTTCACATTATTCAAATAATTCATCTTTTACTTAAAAGATTTAATCTTTATTTACAAAAATTACTTAAAAGTTCAATCTTTTAATCAAAGATTACATTTTTTATTTACAAACTTACTTAAAAGCTTAATCTTTCAATTAAAAATTCAATCTTTATTCACAAATTACATAAAAGATTTAATCTTTCATTTAAAAATTCAATCTTTTTTTACAAATTACTTAAAAGCTTAATCTTTCATTAAAAATTCATCTCTATTCACAATTCCTTTTTTCATTTTGTTGATTTTTCTTTCTAGATCCTTCTCTAATCCTATTCGTATCTGGTGCTGATCGTATCGTCTATGACCATAAAAATAATCCCCACAATTAAATAACTAGAATAGCTAGGGCAACTAGGGGTCGAATCCCACAGAGAAGGTTTATGTGATGAATAATCAAAAGATAGAAAGATCTTTTCCAAAAATCGAACAGAAAACAGGGGATTGAATAAATTAATTATAAAGCAAACAATTAAACTAAAAATCAAAGCAAAGCAAATCTAAATCTAAATCTAAATCTAAAGCAGATTATAAAGCAAATTAATGAAGCAAACAATAATTATAAAGCATACTTCTTCACCAGTGGTATCCTTCAATCAAATTAACTATGGATCCTAGATTTAAAAGGTGAATTTCGCATCTTATTCTTGACTGATAACTGATATAGGTTTCCCAACATTTATTTTAGATAAGAGGCCGATTAGAGCTGCAGTTATCCCTATTATTCCTTCAGCGATCGATTACTTTCTTAGGGCTTAAAGATCACTTGAGAACAAAGCATTAAGAACAGTTAATTTACACACATGCCTACAAGTAGAACCATACGAAGAGAAATTTCTCGCCCTCCGATAGACAAACACCCATTAAACAGCGATTAAACAAACCTAATTTGCTACATACAATCAAGCTTGAGTGATTAATTCTAAGCATGATCTAGCCATAGATCTTCCTCTTACATCCTTAGTGGCCACATAATTCAGATAAGATTCAGAATCATAAAATTATTCTAGGGTTTTGACTACTATCATCAAGAACTTAACACAAAATTATAAGTATAGAAATCTCACCATAATCAATTTATTGAATTCACCAAAGGATCAGAAGTATTAAGAATTTAGCTACTCATGGATTTAGGAAAATCCATGAGAGGCATAAGAATACTTACAGGACTGGGAGAGGGGGAATCTCCCCTTTGAAAACCCTAGGGACGTCGACTCCCTCTATTGCTAGAGAGGGTGTCGACTTCTCCCTCTTCTAAAACTAGAGAAAAACCTAAAAACTAAAGAAAGGTAGAAAAAAAGAATTATCTAAAATTTATGAATTGTGAAGTTGTGTAGTATGTGATTTGTGATACAGGAGGTGGCTATTTATAGTGGAGAATAAGGGGTAGGACGGTTTAGGCTCTTTTCTTGGAGTCCAAGTAGGATTAGGTGTCATCCTAGAGTAGTCTCCAAGTTGGATGAGGACTTCTAGAATTTCCTGGAATTTTCTAGATTTGAGCAAGGATTTCGACTTCAGTTTCGGGCTTGAATATGACAGATCTGGGCTTTTCACTTCAAAAGAAAGTTGTAGAGCTCGGAGTTAGCTTTCCAACGAGTACTCATGGGCTTAAAACGGACATCTGAGCAGAAAGTTATGGCCTTTCTACGAAGACTGCGCTGAAACCGGGCTAATAACGCAAATCTACGGGATTAATGCGGGATTTGGATATTCTTTTGGATATGGGGCCTACAAATTGGGATTTTAACTACAATTATAGGTTTATATGGGCTGAGTATATTCCCATATAAATAATCCAAAAATCCTCAACTTCAGGGCTTCTTCTGGGCTTCTTCTGGGCTTGTCTTCAATTCTTTGCAAATGAGCTCCAAATCTTCAATTTTGCTTTTTGAATTAATTCTTCAAATCTTCAAAATATCTTCAATTACGAACTTCGCATCTTCAAATCTTTATTCCAAATGGCTAAATCCATAGTTGAGTAAAAAGTCTCCAAAATAGCTCCAAAAAAGAGTGAAAAACAATAAGTTTTCACTTTTCTTATCTTCAAGACCTAAAAACACAAATACTAAGAAATTAGGGTAAAAACACATATAAAAATAGCAAAAAATATATAAAAATAGCTATAAAAACATGCATAATTTGAGCTCAATCATAATTTCCCCCACACTAAATCTTTGCTAGTCCCTAGCCAACTAGTGTAGACAAACAAAAATTAAGATTTAAAATAGTAAGTCTTGTTCAAATCTTTTGAAAAACTTTAAATCATATACATATATCAAGGATCAATTCAATTTATGAAATTCAATTCGCATGGGTTATAATAGTTTTCAAAGGGTAATTATTTTAGAAAAGTGAGGTTACTAACCTCAAAGTGTTCATGCTTAGGGGTTACTAACGCCCTTTATTTATTTTTTTGTGAGGCTACTAGCACTCTAGAGGGACAATACTTTTGCCGATCCATGCCTCTTATCCTCTTCCCAAGGGTTACTAACTCCTTTTGTTTAAAGAGAAGAGTCACAACAATGGATATTTTTTAAATTTTAAGGCAAAAGATATCTCTTCTCCTCTTGCATGAAAAACACTCTTTTTAAGAAAAAGATTTTTTTTAACTACCCTTCTAATATAGATAGTCCCCCACACTTATTTTTGACATATTCATAAAATACTTTCATAAGTGTAGTTTCAATAAAAATTAAACATGAGTTCTAAAAATAGGCAATCATATAAATAATAAGCAATAAGCTCATATCACAAACTTCAATTATACCTAATCTAAGAAATAAGATATCATACTATAGATAAATCAATGAATCAATCATTCTTAAAAATTCAAATTATTCATCAGTCAACAATAAATCAATCGATCAATATGTGCATATAAAATCAAAATTTTGTCAAAATTTTCGAAAAAATTATTCCAATTTTATCAATTTTATGCATATAGACTCACTCCCCCACACTTAAAAGATACATTGTCCTCAATGTATGAACAAGCGTGGAAAATCAAAGCAAAAATATGTATGCATCTTTTAAATCCTAATTAACCTATATCTATATGAATCGCATATCAAAGAAAAATCAATCAAAGCATTACAAGAAAAAGATAGAGTTAAAGAAATCTTCTCTATTCTCCAAGTATAAGCTCCAATTGGATATCTTCATATCGATGAAAAACTTCTTTTTCTCCTTTGGTATAGAAAATCCTAAAAAAGAAAAGAAAAATAAAACAAAGAAAAATATTATGGGTTAGTAAAAATAATATTGGGTTGCCTCACAATAAGCGCCTTTCTTTAAGGTCTTTGGCTAGACTGCCTTAAAGAAGGTTATTCTTCAAGGGTGAAGGAATTTTGGGTGTAATCCTTCAACAGGTCCTTGATAACTCTACTCTCTTTAATGATTTTGATAGTTTCAAGTTGAATTTTATCAAGACTTGAAAAGATCAAAGCATTAGGCGATGGTATGGTTGTGATTCGGCATGGCGCGGCATCGGCTCGTGGTGGCTCGGCATGGTGCGCGGATAGCTTGGCAAGGGACGGAATGACCGAGCTGGAGGCGCGGACATGGCCGGGCATGGCATGGGCGGATTGGCGGAAAGGGCGGACAAGGCCGGTATAGGCTTGGGCGGCACAGCGGCTGGCACGGGCCGCGGCACAGCGGCTGGCACGGGCCATGGCGCGGGTTGAGCGGACAGGGCCGAGCGTAGCTGGGCAAGAGGCACGGTAGTGGCCTGGCTGGGCCGGGCAGGCAGCACGGCAAGGGCTGGTGGCGTCCGGACATGTGGCTCGGGTGGCCGGGCTGTGGCTGGGCTAGCCGCATGTGCTTGGGCAGTCTTGGCCGGTGTTGGCCGGGCTGCAGCCGGGTATACTGGCTTGTGCGGCACGGGCTTAACCGGGCTGAGTCCTTGAGCAGCTTCCTTCGATGTATTGAGTATCATCTGGGCAAAATTCTCCATTATCACGTATATGTCATCAGTGTTATGATCGAACAGGGGAATATAGACAAGAGTGTCGACAGACAATCTGTCAGAAGCTCTTAATCCTTGGTAGAAGATTTGAACCAATCTTCTTTGATCATAACCATGATGAGGGTAAGCAGCACATAGCTTCTTAAACCTTTGCCGAAATTGGGGAAAATTCTCCAATTTTCGTTGAAGAATGCTTGCAACTTTAGCTCGATGTTCAAGATCTACATCTGGCTTCTCAGCTGAATTGCTTGGTTGGTCGATCTTCAGGGGCGGTTGAACTTCTTTGTTGTTGACTTCTGGCTCCTTTTTGGCTTCTTTTGCTCGATCTTTCTTCTCATGGGAGGTTGAAGATTTCGTCCTCCGAGATAATTCTTCAAGAACATTGAATGTTTTCTCCGGGGTTCTTTCATGCAGTGGTTTAGTACTGAAAGAATCAACAAGAACTCGATCTGTAAGTCCCAATCCTCCATAGAAAAATTGGATTAAAATTTCTTCCTTGAATCCATGATCAGGGCAATCGGCACACAGCTGCTTGAATCTCCTCCAAAATTGGTGGAAAGTCTCATTGTAGCGTTGTCGAATGTCCATTATCCTTTGTCTTCCTTTAGAAATCTGATCAGGCTTTGTTGATGAAGAATCTTCAATGGCTCCTTTCTTAACAAATTTAGAACTTATAAGGTAAACAAAATTGTTAGATTTTAACGGCACTTGAGATGAAATTCTAGGGTGGATGACTTCACCATCAAATTCCATGGTCAATGAACCATTAAATACATCAATCTTGGTATGAGAAGTCTTTAGGAAAGGTCTTCCTAATAAAAGAGGACATTGATCTTTCGAATACTCCATATCCATGATGAATATGTCGATTGGAAAAATCAGATGTTCAACTTTAATTAAGATATTTTCTAAAACACCTTTGGGATAAACCAAAGATCCGTCAGCTAATTGCAGAATAACATCAGTATTCTTCAATGGACCAAGATTTAAAGATTTGTAGAAAGAATAAGGTATTACGCTTAAAGAAGCACCAAGATCAAGCATCGCATTCTCTATAATACTTCTTCCAATAGAACAAGTAATAGAAAACGAACCTGGATCTTTGCACTTAGGAGGTAAACTCTTTTGAAGCACGGCAGAGACATTAGCTCCAGCGCTTACTTTACCTTGTAATCTCTTCTTGTTGGTACAAAGTTGCTTGAGGAACTTTGCATAATTCGGAATCTATTGAATGGCATCAAGAAGTGGGATGTTGACCTCAACTTTTCGAAATATCTCCAAAATATCTTGATCATCATCTTCTTTCTTTAACTTCTTCAATCTTGATTGAAAAGGAATTAGGTTGGAATCGGTTTTAGGCTTGTTGGAATCGCACACACCTTTTCCTTTGGGTTGAATTGCGGCATCATCCTTGTTCGAATCTTCAATCGGCGCAGCTCCTTTGTTTTTGGGTTCATCTTCAATCTTGATTTTTGCATGCTCTTGTAATTTGTCTTCCTTGGTGTAGTTCGGCTCTCCTTCTTCTTGTTGATGTGCGGCATGGGTTGGATAAGGGTCTTGCAACTCTTTTCCACTCCTTAGAGAAATTGCACTGACATTCTCTCTAGGAGGTACCTTTGATTGTGATGGCATCCTTTGTTGACCTTGTGTCTTGAGATCACTCAAATCACTAGCTAATTGACTAATTTGCTTTCTCATCATCTCCATAGCTTCCTTGATTTGTTGTAACTCAATGGCTTGTGAAGTTTGAAAATTAGGTCTTTGAAAATTCGGCCTTCCTTGAAAATTACCTTGGTTCCCATATTGTTGACTCGGTTGTTCAGGTCTCCAATAAGGTTCAGGCTTCCTTTGATAAGCTCCTTGTAATCCCACGGCATTGATTCCTTGCTTGTTGTCTTCAAAAGTCGCACAAACCCTTGGCACACTTGAAAAATTCACATGGAATAGATCAGTGAGCAAAGCGATTTGCTGATTCGTTTCTTGAAGTTGTTGCTCCAATGAGGTGGAATAGGTAGAAACTTCATTAATTCTTCTTGTAGGGCCTTCTCTTGAAAAGTCTTCTCGAGATCCAAATTGTTGAGTGTTTGCAGCCATATTTTCCACTAAAGACCAAGCTTCGGTAGGAGTTTTGTCGATGAAGGCTCCTCCACTTGCAGAATCGATGGAAGATCTGTCAAACGGTAGTAATCCTTCGTAGAAGTACTGGATCAACAACTGTTCATTGATTTGGTGATTGGGGCAGCTCGCACAAAGTGTTTTGAAATGTTCCCAATATTCATGCATTGTTTCTCCATGGCGTTGCTTAATTCCGCAAATCTCCTTTCTTATACTTGATGCTTTTTGTGCAGGAAAGTACTTTTCTAAGAACAGCTTCTTAAGGCTCGTCCAAGATGTGATTGAACCAGTGGGTAAAAGGTACAACCAATCTTTTGCTCGGTCCATAAGAGTGAACGGAAAAGTTCTTAACATGAATTGATCTTCAGGAATACCTTGAATACTTGTAGATGCGCAGGCAATCTGGAAATCAGTAAGATGTCGGTGAGGATCTTCTCCAGGCAAACCGTGAAATTTGGGTAAAATTTGAATAAATCCATATTTAATTTCAAAGTTTCCATTGATATCTGGGTAACGGATGGCTAAGCGTTTGGTGTTGACGTTTGGTGCAGCTAACTCTCTCAGAGTTTTGGGTTGTTCTTCTTCAGCCATATCTTCTGACGATGTTGAAACAGCAGATCTAGGAGAACTTGGTTGACAACTCGAATCGGATGTCTCCTCTTCTTGTAATCGGCGTTGTGTTTTCTTCTTCTTCTGAAATAGCGTTCTTTTAGGCTCAGGATTGAATTCTAAACCTTCAGTACTATTACTTCTTGCCTTTGGCATGCAGTTTCCTAGAAAAATCAAACAAAACTAAAAAGAAAAAATAGCAGTAACGGTTCTTAAATAAAAATTAAAAAGCAGAAACAGAAAATAAAAATTTTATTTAAAGAAAAATGGAAAAAGGAAAATTAATTTTTTTTAAAGAAAAATCGGAAACCCTAAATTAAAAACGGAAAATAAATTTTTTTTTTTAGAAAAATCGGAAAAAACAAAAACTAATTTTTGGATCTAATCTCTCTTCACTTTCTCTCAATTCAATTCCCTTCCCCGGCAACGGCGCCAAAATTTATGATCGTGTCGTCTATGACCATAAAAATAATTCCCACAATTAACTAACTAGAATAGCTAGGGCAACTAGGGGTCGAATCCCACAGAGAAGGTTTATGTGATGAATAATCAAAAGATAGAAAGATCTTTTCCAAAAATCGAACAGAAAACAGGGGATTGAATAAATTAATTATAAAGCAAACAATTAAACTAAAAATCAAAGCAAAGCAAACCTAAATCTAAATCTAAATCTAAAGCAGATTATAAAGCAAATTAATGAAGCAAACAATAATTATAAAGCATACTTCTTCACCAGTGGTATCCTTCAATCAAATTAACTATGGATCCTAGATTTAAAAGGTGAATTTCGCATCTTATTCTTGACTGATAACTGATATAGGTTTCCCAACATGTATTTTAGATAAGAGGCCGATTAGAGCTGCAGTTATCCCTATTATTCCTTCAGCGATCGATTACTTTCTTAGGGCTTAAAGATCACTTGAGAACAAAGCATTAAGAACAGTTAATTTACACACATGCCTACAAGTTGAACCATACGAAGAGAAATTTCTCGCCCTCCGGTAGACAAACACCCATTAAGTAGCGATTAAACAAACCTAATTTGCTACATACAATCAAGCTTGAGTGATTAATTCTAAGCATGATCTAGACATAGATCTTCCTCTTACATCCTTAGTGGCCACATAATTCAGATAAGATTCAGAATCATAAAATTATTCTAGGGTTTTGACTACTATCATCAAGAACTTAACACAAAATTATAAGTATAGAAATCTCACCATAATCAATTGATTGAATTCTCCAAAGGATCAGAAGTATTAAGAATTTAGCTACTCATGGATTTAGGAAAATCCATGAGAGGCATAAGAATACTTACAGGACTGGGAGAGGCGGAATCTCCCCTTTGAAAACCCTAGGGACGTCGACTCCCTCTATTGCTAGAGAGGGTGTCGACTTCTCCCTCTTCTAAAACTAGAGAAAAACCTAAAAACTAAAGAAAGGTAAAAAAAGAGAATTATCTAAAATTTATGAATTGTGAAGTTGTGTAGTATGTGATTTGTGATACAGGAGGTGGCTATTTATAGTGGAGAATAAGTGGTAGGACGGTTTAGGCTCTTTTCTTGGAGTCCAAGTAGGATTAGGTGTCATCCTAGAGTAGTCTCCAAGTTGGATGAGGACTTCTAGAATTTCCTGGAATTTTCTGGATTTGAGCAGGGATTTCGACTTCAGTTTCGGGCTTGAAGATGGCAGATCTGGGCTTTGCACTTCAAAATAAAGTTGTAGAGCTAGGAGTTAGCTTTCCAAAGAGTACTCATGGGCTTAAAACGGACATCTGAGCAGAAAGTTATGTCCTTTCTACGAAGACTGCGCTGAAACCGGGCTAATATCGCAAATCTACGGGATTAATGCGGGATTTGGATATTCTTTTCGATATGAGGCCTATAAATTGGGATTTTAACTCCAATTATAGGTTTATATGGGCTGAGTATATTCCCATATAAATAATCCAAAAATCCTCAACTTCAGGGCTTCTTCTGGGCTTGTCTTCAATTCTTTGCAAATGAGCTCCAAATCTTCAATTTTGCTTCTTGAATTAATTCTTCAAATCTTCAAAATATCTTCAATTACGAACTTCGCATCTTCAAATCTTTATTACAAATGGCTAAATCCATAGTTGAGTAAAAAGTCTCCAAAATAGCTCCAAAAAGAGTGAAAAACAATAAGTTTTCACTTTTCTTAAAAATAGCAAAAAGTATATAAAAGTAGCTATAAAAACATGCATAATTTGAGCTCGATCAGGTGCAGGTGGCAATTTTGGATATGGATGGCGCGTTTCATGAGTTGTCCCTTGATGAGTCATCGTCCTTCGCCGGTTTTTGAGGCTGTGGTTTTCGCATCTCTAGTTTTTTTGGATACCACTTCCCAGGTGGTTTTTGCCGAGCGACCTATTTACTGTATGACCCCTTTACTTCTGTTCGATCTTCATTCCCGCAAATTTTGCTTTCGGTTTGCTCCCTCGTTTTGTCCCCTGTGAATTCTGTCCTTTCTGTATTGTGAAAAAGACAATGAGCTGTCAGCTTGGCATTGGTTCTTGCTTAGGTGACCTATTGGCGTTCTAATCCTTTCTTTTTAGCCTTCTTCACTACTTAGGATTTTCTGTTTAGTCCTGTCGCAACGTGCGGGTCCGGGGTCCGAACCCTGCCGCTAACGACTTGAGGAAGGGAGTCGATTAACCTAACTAGCTTAAATGAGGACCAAGGCTTGGCAACGTAATTCTAAGTCCGGGAGTCGATTACGTTTGGGGAAGGATTAGCACCCCCAAATGCCCGTCAAATGACGGTACCTCTAGTCTAATCTAGATCTATTACGGGTCTGAAATAAAAGATTGCTTTTAGTCCTTAATCCTATTTTTTTTGTCTTTTCTTCGTTTCAGGAGAATTGAAACCTTTTCTTTGAATGCTTAATCTTAATCTTTTTGTGTTTTCTTAAGTCTTAAAACCTTTTATTCTCTTGAATGCAAGAACATGACAAAATTGACCCTTTATCCGAAAGGGTATTTTGGGAAAATGAAACTATATGAGAGAATGTGACACAACTGACCCTTTGTCTGAAAGGGTATTTTGGGAACTATAATCTAAGTGCAGGAATGTGAAGAAACTGACCCTTTGTCTGAAAGGGTATTTTGGGAATAGTAAACTAAAATGCAAGAAGGTGACAAAACCAACCCTTTGTCCGAAAGGGTATTTTTGGGAATCGGAAGTACTTGACTTAAATGCGGGAATGTGACAAAATTAGCCATTTGTCTGAAAGGGCATTTTGAGAAAAAGCAAGTAAAAATTAACGCCCTCCGTCCAGGAAGGGCGTTTTAGAAAGAGCAAGTAAAAAGAAGTGCCTTCCGTCTGGGAAGGGTGCTTTGGGGAAAAGCAAGTAAAAAGTGCCTTCCGTCCAGGAAGGGTATTTTGGGAAAAAGCAAGTAAAAAACAAAATTGAGAAAATTTGCTTTTCTCTTTGATTTTTTTGAATTTATTTATTTGGGCCGAACTCTCATTTTTTAGTTTTAATTTTCCCTATTTTTTTATGATTTTGCGCTAAATCTATTTATTAAAATCGAATAACTAATATAAGTGCATGAAATGCAGATGGTGCATGATCTGATCATTTTTAATTGACTAGTAAAGGGTCGTTTACTAGAATAACTCCCAGGGACCCTTCCCAAGCATTATGGGGTTATCCGCAAAAGTATTCGATCTCGGAGCGGGTCCTGGGAGGTCGTGCCCGAGCACAGTTACCCAAGATCCACCCGTCATAGTTAAAAACGGGTTTTACCAACCTTAGTTATTTTGTGGCATGGAGGACAATATAAATGCATGCAAATGTTTTCCTAAATTAATTTAAACATAAAATTAATCTAGTTTTCTCCTTTTCTTTTTCTTTTTCTTTTTACCAATTTATTAAGAGAATAAACCTAATTCATAAGGGTAAGCCCTTAATCGAATTAAATCTTAACATCGGGGACCAAATTGAACTAAATCCAGGAACTGGGTTGAAAACGCAGAACAATTATGCTCTTTATGTGAACAAACAAAGTATAACAGTACTTAATCGAACCAAAGTTGAGGGCTAAATTAAAAGGATTTAGAAGTTTACCTCCTGAAGCTTTAAATCTTCCGCAAAGCTGTTAAGCCGTACTCTTCTTCTTTTCCTCCTTTCCTTTTCCTCCTCACTTTCGCGTTTTTCTCTCTCACTCTCTATAGCTTTAGTCTCCTCTCTCTCTCAAACCCGACGCTGCACAAGGCTTCATCACTGTCGATTCACCATGGAGACCACCAGAAACACCTCCACAACCTCCCTTTGTCCTTTCGCCCTTAATCCTGACCAACAGAAATCCGGAAAGCCTCTCAAACACTAAAGAACTACAACCCAAACTCAACTCAGGAATTAAATCCAACGATCTTAACCGGCAAATGACCAAAGGGAAATCAATTTCAAGTTCATCTACCCATTCCTACCCAAAACCCTCAAACAATTTTCGAAAAGATCCTCTTCATTTTAAAATCCCAAAGTCTAATGAAACCTTACATCGCACTGTTGAAGGAAAAGAATAGGGAACTCGAAATAGAAAGGAAAGTGGAAAGGCTCTTAGAATCTTCACGGTAAGAATCTCTACCCATCTTTTCGTTGTCCCTTTTTTTCGTATTTTTGGTTTTTTTTGCTGTATTTTTTCTACTGCTCTCCTCAAGAACTATGAACCCTAAAGAACTTTCCAGCTAATACTTATTCCCAAAAATTTTTTTAAAGCTCAAAGAAAATCCCCTTTTTCGAGACTGTTGATGTATATATTCCCCAAATGACAAAACCCCCCTTCACCGTTCACTGCCTCTATCCTTAATCTAATGGGTCGAATGGATTTTTGTTCTAAGCACTGAATTCCCTTTCCTCTCCTTGCAAGGCTTTTAAGAATCTCTTTTGTCTCCTCTGCAATTCCCATTTACAGTGAGTTCAATGCCCTTGGCTTGTCTGATTTGCTCTTTGTTTGTTGTTTTTTGCATTTTTGTTTGAGCTTGGTAGTGGGTGTGCCGGTTGGTGGCAATGTGTAAGGGAATTGCAGAACCAGATCATGCATGCCCCATTTTGTCTGCTTTTTACTTTTGCAATTTCGTCTCTCTCCCTTGCAAATGCCTTGCAAATGCACCTTGGCTCACGTGAATTCTTTTTGGCCTGCAGGGACTGCTGAGGTGGCAGTGGGACAGCTTTAAGTGGTTATTGGAGCTAACTAGAGGCTGCCAACACCCTGGTGAGGCCCCTCTCTTCTCCCTTGGCTTTGCTTGTTTTGTGCATTGCTTTTTTGGTATTTTTTTGTTTTATTGAATGAAATGAGTTAATGTGTGTGCATGTATGCTAAATATGCAACCTATCTAAGTGAAAATGAGCAACTTTAGACTGCGCATGTGTTGTGATTATGGGACTGCCATGTGTATTGAGAATGCTGGAATGGTGATTATGAGTGAATGTCAATGAATGGGAGTGCAAAATGCTTTGTTTTGGGGTGTTTTTAGATGAAACATGAAATGCACACAACCTGATGTGAAAGCTAGAAGTGTTCTGTCCTTATTAATGACTAGATGGGGCTATGAAGTATATGTGTGTCATGAGCCAATATTAGTAAAATCTACATGTTAGGTGATAGAATTTAAAGTGCAAATGAGTGAAACTAAATGCAATACTTAGAGGTCTAATGAAATGGAACTATTTGCTGCAAGTGTGACATGGAAAATGCTCATTAAGGTGTAGATTAGCTATGATTAGCTGCTGTTTCTTCACGCTGCGAAATGTTTATTCGATGAATGCTGTAAAAATGCAATAATGAATCCATATGCATGCATGAAATGGCTGTCAAAGCAATGTTTTGTTTCATTTTTTGCAATTGGGTGAACTTATGAACCTTTGATAATGAGCACACATGTAATTGCTTTGTTGCTTACAGGTTCAGGTTCTAGGTTCCATGGGGCCAAATGACATGCGGAAATAAAACTTTGCAGTTGAAGAAGGAAATGGGCAGTCTCTCTTTTTTGTTCCTTTTTTGTATTTATGAAACTATGTAAAATGCGAATGTAAGGAAAGGGCATGTATGTAATCTCAGACATGGGGAATGAAATGTAATTAAAATTGCCTCTCTTTTTATCTTCCAATTTCCATTTTTTTTATTTTTTAGGAACAATGAAATCTGCAGGCATATTTATATATATATATATATATATATATTCTACGAAGTACGAATTCTATTAATGCAAATGGAATGTGTAATGCAAAGACCAAATGAAGCACTATGATGCATGCAACCTACCATCGACTATTAACTAGGATAAAACTATGGTGTATGCAATCAAATCTACCATATTTAGAACAATACCATGCCAATGCAAATTCTATTTCTACCAGCTCAATTAGTATGAGCCATGTTGTTTTTTTTAGATAATTTTATACTAAGATAAAAGGTTAAGATGCTAGATTCAATATAAAAGCTAAATCAATACGAAAGCTAAGATGCAATATTGGCCTCTCCTTTTTCTAATTTGGAGTGCAATCTACCCAAGGCTAAATGGTAAAATGAACATACTAGTTTAAACTAGCAATGGATTAACATGACCAAAATAGCTCCCAGATGACCCTAATGCAAATTAAGAAACAATTTATTCTAATTTAAAGGATATGGGTTAAAATGGGTGTCTATAGTTGCCCCTCTTTGCGTGCTTTCTAACTATCAGGAAGTAGGGGTGTCCAAATGGTCGGGTCGGGTTATTCGGGTCAGTTGCACTCCATAACCGACAGAACCGACGGATTAAAAATGGAATCGAGGACTGACTCGAGTAGTCTTAGAACCGACGAGGACCGACTTTGTCGGTTCCGTCGGGTCGGGTCCAATCCAAATTATAAGAGAACATCAATAATTATCATTTTGCTATGTAAATGCTAGTTAGACACTTTTTGTCATTTACAACCTTTAGCAATTAGCAAAATAGCATTAGCAGCCACTATACAAAAAATTAAAGCCATTTTTAGCTTTTCCCTTCTAAGCCTAACTTAACTTGTATTCCTAATTTCCTATGGCTAATGCTGCACAAAATACTTACAAAAGAGCCTGCAAATACTCAAAAACTTGATGCAGGCAGCATCTACTTCTACTACCTAAGACTAAGTAGTAGCAAAATGACTAAATGAGTGTTTAGTGTTCTATACATTGAACACAATATACAATTATATAAATCAAAAGACAATGAAGCAGAATATCTGGAAATTAGCAGCAAGCAAGGCGATGCAAGGCAAGGCAGCCTACAAGAAAACAACAACATCAAGTCATCAAATCAAGGCATAGAGCCAAAGAGTATAAAAACAGCAACAATATCTTCACACAAACAGTATAAAAACAGCAATAAAACAACATCAAAAACAGTATAAAAACAGCAAGAAATTAATCCATTAAACAACAACAAAATCAGCCCTAAAACAGCAACAATTACAGCCCTAAAACAGCAACAATTGCAGTCCTAAAACAGCAACAATACCAGCCCTAAAACAGCAACAATACCAGACCTAAAACAGCAACAATAACAACCCTAAAACAGCAACAATACCAGCAACAACAACATCAATAAAATAGTAACAAAAATATCAACAAAAAACAGCAATAAAAACAATAGCTATTTCACAAGTCAGTTAATATTATTTACCTCAAGCTCATAAGCAAAGTAAGTGTCAATGTGCATCAATGATAGGATCCAATGACCTCATGGATGATTCTAAGCAAGATAAAAACAATAATAATGTTAGTATATTTAAGGATATAAATTATAAGTATAAACAATTAAGATAAGAGCTATTCTTTGTAAATATCAAAGGTTTAATATTACCTATGCCAATTTGATCAAAGCATTCGTCATCTTCATCCTCCTCGGCCCCGGTTTGGTCTTGTTGAGCTCCACGTTGCGAATCTTGATAGCAAATTAATGCTTGGACAACGGCTGCATTCAAACTACTCCTTTTTGAATCAAGTATCCTACCACCTATGCTAAAGGCAGATTCGGATGCCACATTGGAGACGGGAATCGCAAAGCAATCCCTAGCAATTGAGGAAAGGACCGGGAATCTATGCCTATTAACCTTCCACCAACCCAATACATCAAATTCATCCCCTTCAGTGTCCTCCTTCAAGTATTTGTCCAATTCAGTAAGATTTTCTTCCTTCCCACTTGTAGACACCCAATTTTAGGTTTCAATAACTTTCCTTTGTGTTCTTTTTCCTTTTAAATTTGTTTAGGCACATTGGTCCACTTTTCTCCCATTTGGTTCTAATTGAATTCACTTTAAGAGCCCATGTTCTTTAAATATGTTGGATCATCTCTTTGGGCTTGGCCCTTTCAATTAATTTTCGGCCCACTACTTGCTTTCTATTTGGGTCAAGCCATTTTATGGTTTTTTAGGCCTTTCCTTATTGGTTAGTATAATTAGTATTTATATATATATATATATATTATTACTATTGTTAATAAAAAAAATAATCATCAAAAAATCATCAAAAAAAATCATCAAATCAGAAAAGTGAAAAGAAAAAAGAAAAAAAACAAAAGAAAAGAAATAAAAAACTAATTAAAGAAATAAAAAAGGAAGAAAAGTCAAATCAGATTTAAAAAAAAAAAGAAAAAGCAAAAGCAATGGGACTTCACGTGGTTACGTGAAGCCCCCCAATTCCAGAATTCAAGGCTGGCAGCCGGCACTGCAGCTTGATTTTTAAAATAAATCATCCACTTTCAACAAGCAACACCCATTTTAGCAAAGTCTCAACACATCAAACCCTCCACCATTTTGATTAAACATGAAATTGGTAATATTATGAGACCCAAGCCCTTAAAATCATGCACCAAGTTCCTAAAAAATAGAGATATGAACCAATCTGATCACCTCACTTTCTTGCTCTAAGGATATAAAAGGAGGACTAAAAATAGAAAAAAAAGAAAAGGGGAAGCTTCATTTGTCTTACGTTTGGATCCTTCAACAACCAAAACCCAACAAATATTTTTCCTTTCCATCTCCATATTTTTTTTATAAGAATACAAAAACAAAAAAAAACCTTTTCTTTTCCTTTGAGAATCCTGTAACAGAAACTTTAGGGTAGGGGAAATTTGGGATTTGTGGATCTAAATATTTGGAGAGTGTTTAAGAGAGATTTGAGCTTAGATTCGTGAGGGCAGTTAAGTTTTAGGCTAGGGTCTTAGTGTTCTTGATAGTTCATGAAAAAGGAGGCTGTTTGATCCTTTTTGGGGGCAAATTTTTTGGAAAAAGGTGTTTATTCTTAGAGAGAAGGGAGAGAGTTTGAAAGCTAGTGAGAGAAGGAAAATTCTGAAAAATAAAAAGTAAAGCTAAAGAGGACCGTTTTATACTAAGTAAGAGCCGGATCTCTTTGGCCCAAGGATCGACCCGCGCGCCCAGCCCTGTCCATTTGCAGCGGGATAACTCGGAACAAGGTCCTTTTACCTTTATTTTCATTCAATTCAGTCCCTTCCTAGCATAATCTTGCATAGATAATCAATTAGCATAATTATTTAGAATTTAATTTCGTGGTTATGTTAAGAGTAAACTAGTAGGATTTAATCGGAATGAGTTAGGTTTAATAAATTGCAACTACGTTAATTTTAGGAAATTAGGAGAACTTAGTTTTAAAATTTGTAACACTTGGTAATTTTCATATGCATACATGTTTAATTTCTTGTTATATATTAATTGTCATTTCAGGTGACTCAAATAAAAATGAATTCCCATGATGGGGGTTGTGTTCCGGGTTGACATCTAATGTCCTCCTTGGATCATTTTCTCCCTAGGCTTAGAATTTCCGAAAAATCACCAACCAATGCGTGGGCGGTGTCTCTAGGAGTTCTTCGTATAATGACTTGGTAATTTAATTTCACTTGGGAATTCATTCGTCATATGCATCATGCATTAAATAATTAATTAAGTCTAGGTAGTCATTTGGAAAGCCAATTAATTTAAATTCCAAAAAATGAAGAGAGAAGAAAAATAAATTAAAAAATAAGAAATAAAAAAGAGAGAAAAGAGAAAAAATCAAAAAAATACTTTAAACTTATGATTTAGGAATAAAGAAACCAACGATAGAAACCCCTTAGTTAATATTAAGCTAGTCAGTGCCGTCATTTTGACGGGCGTTGTGGGGGTGCTAATCCTTCCCCACACGTACCCGACTCCCGGACTTAGACTTGGTTTAGCAGACCATACTATTAGGTTTAGTGTACCCTTTGCCAAGCTTAGGTTAACATTAGACTTAATAATTTGATAGGTGGCTAATCACACCTAGGTAAAAAAAGATTAGTGGCGACTCCATTTTTATTTTAAAGTCGTTGAGGTTAGGGTCCCCCGGACCCGAACGTTTCGACAGCTTGGCGACTCCACTGGGGATGTTAGAGAGTCGAACTGATTGTTAGTCTGGTAGTAACTAGGGTTTCCGAAATTGGTTGCATTTTTATTTATTTTATGTATATGCATGTTTAATTATGTACATATGTTTTGTATATATCTTGTATATCTTGCCTAATCATTGTGGCATTGTTTCTTTGGGGGTAGTTAGCTTGGGTTGAGTAATTGGTAAAGGTTTGTATGTTCCTTCACACACTCACTAAATAACTTGCATTTGCATAACATAAGCTCTATACCCGAGCTTTACCTAATTAGGAGGAGGCAAAGTAGCTAGCCCTCGTGTGACAATCGTCTCCGTGCGGGTTTTTAGCGAAACACCTCCACCCAAACTGAACCCTTTTCAATGAGCCTATAATGGGTGAGAATTGGGGGCCTTACTAGCCTAGAGTTGGCGGCAGTAAGGACAGTTCGGGAACCTTTTAGAACCGTTGTGAATCCTAACCCAGCATATAGATCTCATGATAAATCTTAGCCTAGGTAGAGCCAAACCCGCGAAAAGAAACCTAGGTACACGAAAGGAACATTTCTTACCTTTACATTTCTTATCTTCTTTTTGTAAAATAGACCATAGAATGGGTAATTATGTTACCCTCGATGGACTTCCGCCAAGTGAGTCCAAGTGCTCAAGTTTTCGAAAAAAAAGTAAATTTTTTAGGGGGCACGCATTCTTTTCAAACTTTTGGTATATGTTAGTTCCGTTTACCCTGTTTATATGATGATTCTAACTCCGCTCTTTTGTTACCTTGTTTTTTGTGCATTCATGGCATCATTTATAGGTCATTCACCACACTAAGGTAGATAAAAGGATGGTGCTAGTGGATGAGGCAGAGTCGTTTATACCGCAAGAGGAGCGTGACAGTCACCCATTTCATGTTGAGCACTATCATCAAAGGGAGAGACTGCTTCATGGGGATAATTTGTCAGAAAGTTTTCAATCAAGCCTGCCTGAAAGAGTCAATCTTAGATTGCAGCAAAATGACCTCTCCAAACTCAAACAGTTATGGAAGCGGATGAAGATTAGTGAGCAAGACTTTACCGAGAGATATGGCAGTATTGTCCCACTATTGTATGTAGAGGTTGATGAAGTTATGATTAGGGCTATGTTGCAGTTCTGGGATCCATCCTATCGATGTTTTACATTTAATGAGGTGGATATGGTACCCACTATTGAGGAATATGCCCAATTGTTGAAACTTCCAGAAATCAAGAAAGGAACTAAGTTTTTTATGAGAGGGGACAAAACCACGCCAATAACCAGATTGGCTGGGCTTATGGGGCTTCAGAAGAATGAGTATCAAGCTTATCTTAAGAGGAAAGGGTTTTCAAGCGGGTTAACAACAAAATGCTTAATGAAGTTTGTGGAAGAACACCTCGGGGATGATCAAGGATTTGATGTGATGGCCCTTCTAATATATGGACTTGTGGTCTTTCCCAAAGTGTTAGGGCATGTAGAAGAAGCTGTGGTGTACCTTGTAGATGGGCTAAAACATGGTGATTATCAAGTGCCAGCTATATTGGCAGAAACTATCAGGTCACTTAATAGCTGTCGCAATGAGGGGGATGGCAGGTTTCATGGGTGTGCACAGCTACTAACTATTTGGTTCAAAGGGCATTTCAGACAACTCGAGGCCAACAAGGAGCGTAATATCTGGAGAAAACAGCCGATCTGGCAACATATCCATAGTGAGTGGCCTGCGAAACAGACCAAGGAAGAATGGGTTAAGTTTCTAAGAAGCCTTAAGGCCGACCAGGTCCAATGGATAGCTCCATGGTTTAAGCCAACTCACGTAATTTATCGTTGTGCAAACCATCCTTGGGTACCGCTGCTGGGACTATGGGGGGGCATCAGCTATGCACCTATACTTGTGAGGAGACAATACGGAGCAGAACAATTCGTACCAGCCACTCATGGATTGAACAGTGTAGATTTTGCATATGGGAGTAGCAGTTGGAAAGATGAGTGCAAGGAATCACGACAATTGCTAAGGGATTTACACTTTGTGAAGAAATTTGGGGTTGAGACGGGAGTAACTCCAGAGTACCCTGATTGGCACCGTCGTAGAGTGAAGAATATTAGAGTGCCTCCACCTAGAAATCCGAAAGCCAAGGTGAGTGAGGTTATGGAGGATGAATTGATGACAATGACAATAAAGTATCAAAGGTTGAAAGAGGGTACTGAAGCCCAAAGGTTAGAAGAGGTCAATCGGAAACTCCTGAAAGAGAAAGAGAAGATGGAGCAGAAAAATGAAGAGATGACCCTTAAGTTAAGGGAGATGACGGAAGAGGTGAAAGATGAAAGAAAAAGGAAAAAAGAAGCAGAACAGAAATGTCAAAAGCTTAAGGGGGTCTTGGTCGATGAAAGGAAAGAAATTGGAAGGTTAATTAGGAGCGTTCAAAGCAATAAAGAAAATACTAAGTGGTGGAAGAATCGGTTGGAAGAAGAGAAAGCAAGGAATGCCATGGAAATAGACCGAGAAGTTGCCGCTTTGACTAGAAATTTGAAAAGGCTCCGAGAAGAGAGCGATAATGTTAGAGAAGAATGTGAAAGGGAGAAAAGGAAGGTCAACGCAGTTGAGGAATCCAAAGCACTCCTGGAATCCCGCATCAAAATTCTCAAGAAGGCTGCTAAAATTAACCAGAAGGAGTATGATGAAATGAGAAAAACACTTTCGAAGCTTCAGAGTGATCATGAGAAGTTAGAGGAAATATGCGAATGTCTCCGGTTCGACTGTGGTACTGCTGCAATGTATGAGGCCGAGCATAGGGAAAGGTGCAACCAGATCAGGTGGCTTTTGGATCAGATCAAGATGGGAGTAGCCAAGGCAGAGATAATGCGAGACATGGCCCGAGAGGTTCAACCACGTGTCAATCTCCTCAATGATCGTCAGCAACCAGTGGCCGAGTTTCTTGATGATGCCATCATCCAGTATGGCCAGATCATCAACTACTTCGGAGGATTTGTGGGATGGCGCCAGTAAAGCCCTAGGATGCTTTTGTAACAATTTCAATTCAATGATTCATGTATTAAGCTTTCTTTTGTTCAGGTTTAATTTGTGTTAGCTCCGACACTTCAAACTCTGGTTCCGTAATATGAAGTTTATTTTAATGCAAATTCAGTACTTTCTTATCTATCTATATGGTGTGGTGAATGTTTAGGTACATGCATCATCTCTGCATTACAAGCATCATTGGCATGGGACGCAAATCTTGTTTGAGAACAATGTGTGTAACAACCATGATCTGCGTTTCGCAATGTCTTACCAATGCGTGGATGGACTTTGCAAATTTGTTTTCGTAAACATCACATTCATTTTCTTTAATAAATGCTAATTCATGGTTCCGTAACAAATAAATAAAGGTCTCAAGATAGCTCGGCCCGGGAAAGAGCCTCAGCCAATAAAACAACACAATACAAGATCAAAGGTTAAGAAAATGGAGGAACATGCAGCGGAAATTCAACAATTAAAAGAGGAAATCAGGCGCAAAGACGAAGAACTTAGGCGCAGAGATGAAGAAGCAAGGCGCCGAGAGGAGGTGACAAACGCTAAGATAGAACAGCTAATGGAAATGATGCATCAGTTTACAAAGGGAAAAGGTGTGACAGATGACACTCAAGCTGTGGAGGACCCGACAGGATCTAACCTTGGAGCAAATTCGGAGATGACTGGGCTCGGGATTGGAAATACTAATGTGGCACAAGCTAATCTACCAATATCCAGTGAGACACAGTTTGCTTACCCACCACTATCAGGATTAACAGCTGGGACTTTTGTTCCCCGTCCGCCGAAACACCATCCAGGTGTCGGAATTGGGCCATCTGCTCCTCCGGCGTTTCATTCTGGAATTGATACTGCGTCTGCGCCATTACAGGATTACTCTTATCTATGCCAACCTGGGATAGCCATTACTAGGCCTATTGATTTGACAGGGGAAGATGGATCTAAGAAGAATGATTGGACTGAGGACAGCAAGCGTAAGTTGAGTTTGATAGAGGAAAGGCTCCGTGGGTTGGAGGGATCTAGTAGCTATTATAGTCTCATTGATACTTCAGAATTGTCTTTGGTTGATGGACTAGTTATACCACCAAAATTCAAGGTCCCAGAATTTGAGAAGTTCGACGGAACTAAGGATTATCCCAACAACCATCTGAGAAGCTATACCAGGAAAATGAGTCCTTATGCAAAGAATGAGAAGCTCATGATTCATTGTTTTCAAGACAGCCTGACAGGGACAGCTTCCACTTGGTATAATCAGCTGGACAGGCATCGTGTTCATTCCTGGGATGATCTTGCAAAGGCCTTTCTTGATCAGTACAAGTACTTAGTTGAATTAGCCCCATCTAGAGAAACCCTAAAAGCCATGGAAAGGAAGCCTACTGAAAGTTATACAGAATTTGCTCAGCGATGGAGGGATAAAGCCTCTCAGGTCAGGCCGCGAATAGAGGAGTCAGAGATTTCTGGTCTTTTCATTGATACCCAAAAATCCGTCTTCTTTGAAAAGTTGTTCAATTTGGCATCTGAACCCTTTGCAAAGATTGTGGTGATAGGGCAAAAATTGGACAATAGCATCAAATCGGGGAGGATTGTTATTGCGGATGAAGCCAAGAAGGGACAGGTTGGGAAGAAGAAAGAAGAGGTCAACAATGTCAACCAGGGGGGATATCAGCCTCAAGTACCCATCAGACCCTATTACCCACCTCAAACCTACAACTACCCGCGATATAACCAAAACCCGATCAGTTACTACCGCCCATCAACACCAGTTCCATATTCTTATCAGCCTGTCAACAACGTAGGGGTCACATCTTACAGACCACCTTCACCAAATCCTCAGCCCGCATTGCCCATAACTACTACACAACCCACCAACCAACTCGTCCAACAG
>AWWV01015461.1:0-18616 GCA_001974805.1 Corchorus capsularis | reverse complement strand
AAAAGAAGCCTATGTAATCACAAGGCTATCAACCTTAATCTTGTCTTAATTATTTGACGTCAGCACAACTTATATGTAGTGGGGTCTAAGGCATCAAGAAAGCTTGTTAGGACAAGGACATAGGAACCTTCAGGGCTTCATTCTGTTAGTGCATAACTGATCGAGCTCAAATTATGCATGTTTTTATAGCTATTTTTCTAAACTTTTTACTACTTTTATATGAGTTTTTACCCTATTTTGTTAGTATTTGTGTTTTTAGGTCTTGAAGACAAGAAAAGTGAAAACTTATTGTTTTTCACTCTTTTGGAGCTATTTTGGAGACTTTTTACTCAACAATGGATTTAGTCATTTGGAATGAAGATTTGAAGATGCGAAGTTCGTAATTGAAGATATTTTGAAGATTTGAAGCCAATTGAAGAATTAATTCAAGAAGTAAAAATTGAAGATTTGGAGCTTATTTGAAAAGGATTGAAGCTAAGCCCAGAAGAAACCCTGAAGTTGAGGATTTTTGGATTATTTATATGGGAATATACTCAGCCCATATAAATCTATAATTGGAGTTAAAATCCCAATTTGAAGGCCTAATATCCAAAAGAATATCCAAAATCCCGCAACAATCCCGCAGATTTGCGATATAAGCCCGGTTTCAGCGCAGTCTTCGTAGAAAGACAATAACTTTCTGCTCAGATGTCCGTTTGAAGCCCATGAGTAGCCGTTGGAAAGCTAACTCTGAGATCTACAACTTTATTTTGAAGTGCAAAGCCCAGATCTGCCATCTTCAAGCCCGAAATTGACGTCGAAGTTACTGCCAGATTCCAGAAAATTCCAGAAAATTCTAGAGTCCTCATCTAACTTGGATTCTACTCTAGGATGACACCTAATCCAACTTGGAGACAGAGTCAAGTCTAAACTGTCCTACCCTATTCCTCCACTATAAATAGCCACCTCTTGTATCACAAATCACACAATTCTACACATCATAGATCTAGATAATTCTATTTTTCTACCTTTCTTTAGTTTTTAGGTTTTTCTCTAGTTTTAGAAGAGGAAGAAGTCGACACTCTCTCTAGCAATAGAGGGGTGCGACGTCCCTAGGGTTTCATGGGGGAGAAACCGTTCCTCCCTAGTCCTGTAAGTATTCTTATGCCTCTCATGGATTTTCCTAAGTCCATGAGTAGCTAAATCCTTAATACTTCTGATCCTTTGGTGAATTCAATCAATTGATTATGGTGAGATTTCTATACTTATAATTTTGTGTTAAGTTCTTGATGATAGTAGTCAAAACCCTAGAGTAATTTTATGATTCTGAATCTTATTTGAGTTATGTGGCCACTAATGATGTAAGAGGAAGATCTATGGCTAGATCAAGCTTAGAATTAATCACTCAAGTTTGATTGTATGTAGCAAATTATGTTTGTTTAATCGCTGCTTAATGGGTATTTGTCTATCGGAGGGCGAGAAATTTCTCTTCGTATGGTTCTACTTTGTAGGCATGTGTGTAAAATTAATTAATCTTAATGCTTTGTTCTCAAGTGATCTTTAAGCCCTAAGAAAGTAATTGATTGCTGAAGGAATAAAAGGGATAACTGCAGCTTTAATCGGCCCATACTTGCCCTAGCTATTCTAGTTAGTTAATTGTGGGGATTATTTTTATGGTCATAGACAACACGATCATAAATTTTGACGCCGTTGCCGGGGAAGGGAATTGAATTGAGAAAAAGTGAAGAGAGATTAGATCCAAGAATTAGTTTTTGATTTTCCGTTTTTTTTTCTTAAAAAAAAAAGTTTGCGTCGAAAACAAAATTTGTTTTTGCGTCGATAAAAAAAAGTTTTTTCCGTTTTTCCGATTTTTCTAAAAAAAAATATTTTTCCGTTTTTAATTTTAGGGTTTCCGATTTTTGAAAAAAAAAAATTAATTTTTCTTTTTCCGTTTTTCCTTTTTAAAATTTTTTTTTATTTTCTGTTTCTGCTTTTTAAATTTTATTTAAGAACTGTTACTGCTAATTTTTCTTTTTAGTTTTGTTTGATTTTTCTTGGAGACTGCATGCCAAAGACAAGAAGTAGTAGTATTGAAGACTTAGAATTCAATCCTGAGCCTGAAAGAACACTATTTCAGAAGAAGAAAAAGTCACAAAGCCGATTACAAGAAGAAGAATCATCCGATTCAAGTTCTCAACCAAATTCTCCTAGATCTGCTGTTTCAACATCGTCAGAAGAGATGGCTGAAGAAGAACAACCCAAAACTCTGAGAGAGTTAGCTGCACCAAACGTCAATGCCAAACGCTTAGCCACTCGTTACCCAAATACCAATGGAAACTTTGAGATTAAATCTGGATTTATTCAGATTTTACCCAAATTTCATGGTTTGCCTGGAGAAGATCCTCACCGACATCTTACTGATTTCCAGATTGCCTGTGCATCTACAAGTACTCAAGGTATTCCTGAAGATCAATTCATGTTAAGAACCTTTCCGTTCACTCTTATGGACCGAGCAAAAGATTAGTTGTACCTACTACCCACTGGTTCAATCACATCTTGGACGAGCCTTAAGAAGCTATTCTTGGAAAAGTACTTTCCTGCACATAAAACATCAAGTATAAGGAAGGAGATTTGCGGAATTAAGCAACGCCATGGAGAAACAATGCATGAATATTGGGAACGTTTCAAAACACTTTGTGTGAGCTGCCCCAATCACCAAATCAATGAACAGTTGCTGATCCATTACTTCTACGAAGGATTACTACCGTTTGACAGATCTTCCATCGATTCTGCAAGTGGAGGAGCTTTCATAGACAAAACTCCTGCCGAAGCTTGGTCTTTAGTGGAAAACATGGTTGCAAATACTCAACAATTTGGATCTCGAGAAGACTATTGAAGAGAAGGCCCTATAAGAAGAATTAATGAAGTTTCTACCTATTCCACCTCATTGGAGCAACAACTTCAAAAAAACAAATCAACAAATCGCTTTGCTCACTGATTTGTTCCACGCGAATTTTTCAAGTGTGCCTAGGATTTGTGCGACTTTGGAAGACAACAAGTAAGGAGTCAATGCCGTGGGATTACAAGGAGCTTATCAAAGGAAGCCTGAACCTTATTGGAGACCTGAGCAACCGAGTCAACAATATGGGAACCAAGGTAATTTTCAAGGAAGGCCGAATTTCCAAAGACCTAATTTTCAATCTACACAAGCTATCGAGTTACAACAAATCAAAGTAGCTATGGAGATGATGAGAAAACAAATTCGTCAATTAGCTAGTAATTTGAGTGATCTCAAGACACTAGGTCAACAAAGGATTCCATCACAACCAAAGGTACCTCCTAGAGAGAATGTCAGTGCAATTTCTCTAAGGAGTGGAAAAGAGTTGCAAGACCCTTATCCAAACCTTGCCGCACATCAACAAGAAGAAGGAGAGCCGAGCTACACCAAAGAAAATTTACAAGTGCCTGCCGAAATCAAGATTGAAGATGTTTATGTTATAAGTTCTAAGTTTGTTAAGAAAGGAGCCATTGAAGATTCTTCATCGACATCACCTGCTCAGATTTCCAAAGGAAGACAACGAATTGCTGCTTTTCAACAACAAGAAGATGAAAATTTTTACCAAGCATGGGATAGATTCAAGATGCTTTGCGCCAACTGCCCTAACCATGGCATATCACAACAACTTTTGATTACCTATTTCTATGAAGGATTAGGAGTAGATGATCAAATTCTTGTTGATAGCATCGATAATATTCCCTTGTTTGATAGAACTCCTGATGCCGCATATGAAGCATTGGAAGCCTTGTCTAAAGCAATTGAGCCCCCTAGCTTTAGAAAGAAGAAAAATCGAGCAAAAGAAGCCAAGAAGGAGCCATAAGTCAACAACAAAGAAGTTCAACCATCCCTGAAGATCGACCAACCAAGCAATTCAACTAAGAAGCAAGATATAGACCTTGAACATCGAGCTAAATTTGCAAGCATTCTTCAACGTAAAGTGGAGAGTTTTCCCCAATTTTGGCAAAGGTTTAAGAAGCTATGTGCTGCTCATCCTTATCATGGTTATGATCAAAGAAGATTGGTTCAAATCTTCTACCAAGGATTAAGAGCTTCTGATCGATTGTCGTCGACACTCTTATCTATATTCCCCTGTTCAATAACAGCACTGCTGACATATACGAGATAATGGAGAATTTTGCCTAGATGATAACCAATACACCGAAGGAAGCTGCTCAAGGACTCAGCCCGGTTAAGCCCGTGCCGCACAAGCCAGTATGCTCGGTTGCAGCCCGGCCATCGACCTCACATGGCCGACCAACACCGGCCAAGGCACCCCAAGCTTGTGCGACATCAACCCTTGCCGCGCCTAGCCCGGCCACACCCGAGCCACATGTCCGGACGCCACCAGCCTCTGCCGTGCGGCCTGCCCGGCCATGCCCGGTTAATGCCGCGCAGCCGCCCAAGCTTAGTCCGACCTTGCCCGCTTCTTCCACGCATACATCCACGCCATGCCATGCCCTGTCCGCACCAGCCCCGCTACCTGCCCAATCAGTACCGGCCATGCGAGCTTCCCATCGACACACCACCGCGCCATGCCCGGCCTTGTCCGCGCACCATGCCCGACCCTTGCCAAGCCATCCGCGCACCATGCCGTGCCACCACGAGCCTATGCCGCGCCATGCCAAGTCACAACTATGCCATCGCTTAATGCTTTGATCTTTTCAAGTCTTGATAAAATCCAACTTGAAACTATCAAAATCATTGAAGAGAGTAGAATTATCGAGGACCTGTTGAAGGATTACACCCAAAATTCATTCACCCTTGACGAATAACCTTCTTTAAGGCAGTCTAGCCAAAGACCTTAAAGAAAGGTGCTTATTGGGAGGCAACCCAATATTATTTTTCTAACCCTTAATTTTCTTTGTTTTATTTTCTTTTCTTTTTAGGATTTTCCATACCAAAGGAGCAATAGGAGCTTACGTTTTGGACAATTGCAAAGCAAGAAAAATTAATGGAGAATATGCCCCTTGCCGATTCCAAATCCTCATTGGATCCAATTGGAGCTTGTGCTTGGAGAATAGAGAAGCTTTCTTTAACTCTATCTTTTTCTTGCAATGCTTTGATTGATTTTTCCTTGATATGCGATTCATATACATATAGATATAGGCTATATAGGTTAATTAGTTTTAAAAGATGCATATTTATTTTTGCTTTGATTTTCCACGCTTGTTAATACATTAGGGACAATGTATCTTTTAAGTGTGGGGGAGTGAGTCTAATTGCATTAAATTGGCATAATTTTTTCAAAAATTTTGACAAAATTTTGATTTTATATGCTTGTATTGAGTTATTGATTTGATTTTTGATTGATGATATCTTAGAAATTTTAAGAATGATTGATTTATTGATTGATTTATAGTATGATATCTTATTTCTTAGATTAGGTATAATTGAAGTGTGTGATAATTGCTTACCATAGATTATTTCTATGATTGCCTATATTTAGAACTTGTGTTTAATTTTTATCGAAACTACACTTATGAAAGTATTTTATGAATATGTCAAAAATAAGTGTGGGGGACTATCTATATTAGAAGGGTAGTTTTAAAAAATCTTTTTCTTAAAAAAAAAAGAGTGTTTTTCATGCAAGAGGAGAAGAGATATCTTTTGCCTTAAAAATAAAAAAAAATCCATTCTTGTCACTATTCTCTTTAAACAAAAGGAGTTAGTAACCCTTGGGAAGAGGATAAGAGGCATGGATCGGCAGAAGTATTGTCCCTCTAGGGTGCTAGTAGCCTCACAAAAATAAAATAAAGGGCGTTAGTAACCCCTAAGCATGAACACTTTGAGGTTAGTAACCTCACTTTTCTAAAATAATTACCGTTTGAAAACTATTATAACCCATGCGAAATTCTTGATCTGTATTCATGATATGCAATTGTTTGAGTAGTGGAGATAAAGGTGAAGACATAAGCTTATAGAAAGAAGTAGTTATAGGTATGATAAATGATAAGTGATTAGAGCTACTTTGATTATGGTTACTTCAGAATGAGGATGAATGCTATATCTTGATCTATTGAATTGGATACTCTTAATATTCTTTGTTATTCTGATTTCATAAATTGAATTGATCCTTGATATATGTATGTGATTCAAAGTTTTTCAAAAGATTTGAACAAGACTCACTATCTTAAATCTTAATTTTGTTTGTCTACACTAGTTTGCTAGGGACTAACAAAGATTTAGTGTGGGGGAAATTATGATCGAGCTCAAATTATGCATGCTTTTTATAGCAATTTTTCTATACTTTTTACTACTTTTATATGAGTTTTTACCCTATTTTGTTAGTATTTGTGTTTTTAGGTCTTGAAGACAAGAAAAGTGAAAACTTATTGTTTTTCACTCCTTTTGGAGCTATTTTGGAGAGTTTTACTCAACTATGGATTTAGTCATTTGGAATGAAGATTTGAAGATGCGAAGTTCGTGATTGAAGATATTTTGAAGATTTGAAGCCAATTGAAGAATTAATTCAAGAAGTAAAAATTGAAGATTTGGAGCTTATTTGCAAAGGATTGAAGCCAAGCCCAGAAGAAGCCCTGAAGTTTAGGATTTTTGGATTATTTATATGGGAATATACTCAGCCCATATAAACCTATAATTGGAGTTAAAATCCCAATTTAAAGGCCTAATATCCAAAAGAATATCCAAATCCCGCAATAATCCCGCAGATTTGCGATATAAGCCCGGTTTCAGCGCAGTCTTCGTAGAAAGGCCATAACTTTCTGCTCAAAGTTCCGTTTTGAGCCCATGAGTAGCCGTTGGAAAGCTAACTCTGAGATCTACAACTTTATTTTGAAGTGCAAAGCCCAGAACTGCCATATTCAGGCCCGAAATCGATGTCGAAGTTACTGCCAGATTCCTGAAATTCCAGAAAATTCTAGAGTCCTCATCTAACTTGGATTCTACTCTAGGATGACACCTAATCCAACTTGAAGACCAATCAAGTCTAAACCGTCCTACCCTATTCCTACACTATAAATAGCCACCTCCTGTATCACAAATCACACAATTCTATACATCATAGATTTAGATAATTCTCTTTTTCTACCTTTCTTTAGTTTTTAGGTTTTTCTCTAGTTTTAGAAGAGGAAGAAGTCAACACCCTCTCTAGCAATAGAGGGGTGCGACGTCCCTAGGGTTTCAAGGGGGAGAAATCGTTCCTCCCTAGTCTTGTAAGTATTCTTATGCCTCTCATGGATTTTCCTAAGTCCATGAGTAGCTAAATCCTTAATACTTCTGATCCTTTGGTGAATTCAATCAATTGATTATGGTGAGATTTCCATACTTATAATTTTGTGTTAAGTTCTTGATGAGAGTAGTCAAAACCCTAGAATAATTTTATGATTTTGAATCTTATTTGAGTTATGTGGCCACTAATGATGTAAGAGGAAGATCTATGGCTAGATCAAGCTTAGAATTAATCACTCAAGTTTGATTGTATGTAGCAAATTAGGTTTGTTTAATCGCTGCTTAATGCGTATTTGTCTATCGGAGGGTGAGAAGTTTCTCTTCGTATGGTTCTACTTTGTAGGCATGTGTGTAAAATTAATTAATCTTAATGCTTTGTTCTCAAGTGATCTTTAAGCCCTAAGAAAGTTATCGATTGCTGAAGGAATAAAAGGGATAACTGCAGCTTTAATCGACTATTGTGTCGGGTTGCACCGAGAAACCCGACTGCACTGTTTCTATTCGACCCACCAGACCCGAAACCGTCTAAACCGTCGGGTTATTCGGGTCGGGTCGGGTTTGGACACCCCTATCGAGAAGAATGCAAAATAGTAGTATGGATGCTTTTTGAAAGTTGGGAAGCGCGCAAAGATGTAGACACCCGCTTATTCCTAAGAAACTATGAAAGTGGCCTATCTGTGGTCGATTATTGATGCTGAAATTGAAAGACCTGCCTGTGGTCGACATTAAAATTAAGGAAAACCTGTCTGAGGTCTGAAACTGAAGAAGAACAGTTTGTGGTCGACTTGAAAAACTAAGAAAGACCTGTCCGAGGTCAACTTTGATAAATGAAATTGAGAAAGGCCCGTCTGAGGTCTGAAATTGAATAGGACTAGTCTGTGGTCGATAAATTGTAGATTCGCATGGAAGCGAGGAAAGACCAACTGTGGTCACCAAATTGTAACTTTGCATAGAAGTGAGAAAAGACCAACTTTGGTCGAAGGATTTCTGACTCACATGGAAGTGAGGAAAGACCAACTTAGGTCGGAACGATTTCTGACTCACATGGAAGTTGTCAATTGAAAAGTTGTGAATTGAAATGCTGAAAAGTTGTAAAAGCTGAAAAGTTGTAAATTGAAAAGTTGTTGGAGTGCCCCCCCTTGGGAGCAACCGAAAACTGCTGAAAGATGACCTGTTTGCAGTCGATCTTGATAACTGTTGAAAGATGACATGTTTCCAGTCGAACTTGACAAGTGCTGAAAGATGTCCTGTTTCCAGTCAATCTTAATAATTGTTGAAAGATAACCTATGATAATTTGAAAGATGACCTGTTTTCAGTCGATCTTGATAACTGTTGAAAGATGACCTGTTTCCAATCAATCTTGATAATTGTTGAAGGCTAACCTCTGATAATTTGAAAGATGACTTGTTTACAGTCGATCTTTATAACTGTTGAAAGATGACCTGTTTCCAATCAATCTTGATAATTGTTGAAAGATAACCTCTGATAATTTGAAAGATGACCTGTTTCCAGTCGATCTTGATAACTGTTGAAAGATGACATGTTTCCAGTCAATCTTGATAATTGTTGAAATTGAAGATGGCCAGTCCGTGGCCGACTGATGTTTGAAAGGTGACCGGTCCATGGCCAACTATTGGAGCTTGAGAAGAGACCAGTCCATGGTCATTTTGTTGATCTTTGAGAAGCGACCAATCCGTGGTCAGCTGATTGATACATGAGGAGAGACCAATTCATGGTCGATTGTGGATCTTTGTGAATTTTCTTAAGATGTTCTTGCTCAGAGTGCTTCGATGATATCAAGTATGATGCATGTATGAATGAATGCCCATGTAAAGTAAAGAAGGAAATTGATATGATATTGACTTCCCCTATTTTACCCAATGACTCTTGGACGAGCTTCCTTATTTTGGATCTACCATAAATGACTGGATTTAGAGAATTCAATTGCCCCCTTGTTCTGAGGATCGACTTCCTTATTTACCTGCAACAAATTTTTCAAAAGTTAGAGTTTAAAAGATGACGATGTAGCTTAAACTTCTTGAAGCATGACATGTTTGCTATATGATTACAAGGTACCATTTGCCCCTTGACAACACCTTATAATTTACTAGACATGCACTATATGATATCCCCTCTTTAAGACTATGAAGGGTTTCTCGAAAGATTTAGTGACCACCACTTGGAAGACTTTCTCGCCCAAGATCATTGATTGATACTTCATCATAAGCTCACAAACGGAATGCAGTTCATTTTCAAAACATTCTTAATTTCTTATTTTGTCCAAAATGCTTTGAGTCAACATTGGGTATTGAAAGAAATATGGTTCCAAGAGATTGAATAGAAATTGTCAAAAAGGTTTGGTTCGATGTGTTGACTTGACTTGACAAGATCGAAGGGTTTAATGACTTCGCCCGCTCTAATTTTCTCGAGGCAATGCTCATATCCGTAAGGAATCACGCTTTTCGAACTGCTTTAGAGGCTCCAAGAATTCCCATCCTTGCTCTAGACTGCCCTTTTTCGGGTTTTCACCCTAGAGCTTTTTGTTTTTTTGTTTTTTTATTCTTTATTCTTTTTCCATTTTCTCTTTTTTTTTCATGCGCTTGCCTTTTGAAAGACTTTTGAAACCAATTTTCTCTAAAACATTTTTGGAAACACACTTTTCTTTTGCAAAAACATTTTTTTATTTTAGGACCAACCCCTTCGCCTTCAATATCTAGACCTGATCAAAGATAGACTTTATTAGACACGTAATATGGGATTGGGTTAGGGGTCCCAAAGAAAGGATAAAAGGCTCAAAAATGTATTTGAGGGTGTTCGATCCAAGGATCACTTTCTTTGTTGTGAAGGATGCCATCGAACTTGATCTTCCAATTTTCAGCTTTCAACTTATTCGTTTTTCCTTTTGCTTTTCTTTTCAATTTTCGACTTTTTACTTTTCATTCACTTTTGATTTGAACTTTGATTTGAATTATTTGATGAAGTGAACTAAATGCTTCCTTATGAACTGAGCTCATTACTGTTGAAATTCCCCATTATAGACTTTGAGTGGAAACCCGTTCTTTTGAGGCTTATCCATCTTCGCCTTTGCCCCCAGTGTGGCGGCTGATCCTTGATTAGGGTTGAATCGAAAGAAAATCCATAAGGCTCTGATCGGTCGTCAGCAATCATAAAAATAATTATCCCAACAATTACTAACTAAACTAGCTAGGGCAAGTAGGGGTCGATCCCACAGAGAGAACGGCTCTTCCTTTTCTCAAACAAAACAAATTAATAAAGAAAATTTAAAGAAGAATTGAAATTAAATCTAACTAAAAGTAAATTAACTAAGAAAGCAATCAAGAAAATTAAAGAAAACAATTAATCAAAGGCAGTGAATATTATAAGAAAATCAATTAAATAGAAACCTCCAACATAGAATTAATATCCCTCTTGACAACAATAACATGGATCATTGATATCTAAAGATTATGAGAACCTTGAATAGCCTGTCGGACTTAACCTAAATTACCTTAATTAGATTAGATTACCGATTAAAGTCAATATATCCCTTTTATTCTTTCAGCAATCAATTACTTTCTTAGGGCTTAGAGATCACTTAGGAATAAAGCATGAAGAACAAGTAATTTAATAACAAGAACAATGAGAAATTTCTCGCCCATTGATTCTTTTCTCTCTTGGACGGAGGATTAATTCACATCCAATTGCTACATAAAATTAAGCTGGAGTGATTAATTCACAACTTAATCTAGCCAATGCTAACTCGATCTATCATGAAAGTGTCGACCCAGTCAATCAAAACAAGCAACATAGAATTCATACAGAGATCCAAGAAATACTCAAATAAATTCTCATATAAAAGCACAAAATCTCACCATAAAATTAGTCAAGAGATCAATTAAATTCTACATTAGAGAAAAGAAAGGGATTACTCACTCATAAATTGAGTGAGCATCCACAAACAAGAAGAAGAAAACTTATCTATGGATGAGGAAGAGAAGGGGGCGGCGGCTCCTAGGGTTTTTCTCCTCCAAATCTTCAACTAAACAATATATCTTATGAGAATAAAAATTACATCTAAAATCTAGACCTAAGGTGGCTATTTATAGTGGAGGAACATAGATAGGGCGGTTTAGGGCTGACTTAGACTCCAAGTTGGATTAGATGTCATCCTAGAGTAGAATCCAAGTTAAAATAGGATTCTGGAATTTTCTAGAATTCTGCAGAAACTTCACTGGCAGATTCGGGCTTGAAAACAGCAGAAATGGGCTTTGGACTTCAAAGGAAAGTTGTAGAGCTCGGAGTTAGCTTTCCAACAACTACTCATGGGCTCAAAACAGAGATCTGAGCAGAAAGTTATGGCCTTTCTACCGAGACTGCGCTGAAATCGGGCTTATATCGCAAATCTACGGGATTAATGCGGGATTTGGATATTCTTTTGGATATTAGGCCTACAAATTGAGATTTTAACTCCAATTATAGGTTTATATGGGCTGAATATATTCCCATATAAATAATCCAAAAATCCTTAGCTTCAGGGCTTCTTCTGGGCTTGACTTCAATCCTTTGCAATTTAGCTCCAATCTTCAATTCTTGCTCCTCGAAATAATTCTTCAAATCTTCAAATTATCTTCAAGAAATCTTCAAACACGAACTTTGCATCTCCAAATCTATACTCAAAATTACTTTGCTAATATCTGTGTAAAAAGTCATCAAAATAGCTCCAAAAGTAATGAAAATAAGCAAATTCTCAATTTCACATCTCATAAAGACTAAAAACACAAATACTTAGAAAATAAGGTATAAATGCATATGAAAGTGGTAAAAAGTATAGAAAAATAGCCATAAAAATATGCATAATTTGAGCTCGATCATATTTTCCCCCACACTTGAACTTTGCTAGTCCCTTAGCAAAATCAATGTAAGTCAATCAAAAGTCAAAATTTTCAAAAGATCAATTTGACTTCATTCATATATCAAAGAATCAATTTAATCATGAAATCAAAATAGCAAAGAACATCAATAATACTTAATCCAAAGATCAATCAATAGCAAGCATTATCATTCTTAAGTAGCCATAATCAAAGTAGCTCTAATCACTTACCATCCCTCACTTTTATAACTACTTCTCTCTATAGGCTTGTATATTCATCTTTCTCTCCATTACTCAAAAGATTACAATGTCATAAACAAACCAAGGATTCATGTGGGTTATAATAGTTTTTCAAGGGTAATTGATTTTAGAAAACTAAGGTTACTAACCTCTGAAGTGTTCATGCTTAAGGGTTACTAACTCCCTTTATTTTAGTTTTGAGGCTACTAGCACTCTAGAGGGACAATATTTCTGTTTATCCATGCCTCTTATCCTCTTCCCAAGGGTTACTAACTCCTTTTGTTTAAAGAGAAGAGTGACAACAATGGATTTTTTTTTTAAACAGAAAATATTTCTTCTCTTCTTGCATAGGATCACTTCTTTATGAAAACGGTTTTAATTACCCTTTATATAGATAGTACCCCACACTTATTCTTGACAAATCTATAGCATGCTTTCTTAATTGTAACTTCAATCAAAATTCAATACAAGTTCTAGAAATAGATAATCATGAAAGCATTGAATAATAAGATCATATCACAAACTTCAATTATACCTAATTCTGAGAAATCAAAACTTCTTACTATAAATTAATGAAAGAATAAAGCATTATTAAAAATTCTAAACATTCATCAATCATAATCAAATCAATCATTCAATATATGCTTGAAAAATCAAAGAGTTCGAAAAATCATCTAAATTTTCAATAAAAATCAATTTTTCCGAAAAATTTTCAAAAATTGGGGAAAATAGGCGATCCAAAAACAATCATATTTTTATCCTAGATTCTCATGCAAAAGACTATCATATGACTCAATAATCAAACAATAATCCTACTATCAAGTATTCAACCCCCCCCCCCCCCCCACACACACACAAAAGTCACATTGTCCTCAATGTAAAAGCAATCATAAAATCAAAGCATGCAAAATAGCTTACAAAATTAAAAAGTTAAGGTTCATGAAACATACCTGGGTGGCTTTGGTGAAGATAATTACTCGAACAAAATGACAGTAAAAATTAAAGTGATAGGAAAAATAAAACCAGATAGTTTATTAATGAAACTTGAAAAATAAGGACATAAAATAAAGAAAAATTAAAGATAAAGCATAAACTAATTAGCTAAACCTACGATGCTTAAAAATAAAATCCTAAATCTAGAAAACATAAATTAAACTTAAAATCCTAATTTTAAAACCTAAATTGGTTTAGGAATAGCCTTCTCCAATAAATTGAAGAGGTTTTCCAAATTCCCAATTATAGTATCAAAATCCTCTCTTAGGCTAGCAACTTGATCACTTAAATCCTTAAATTGAGCAAGGAAAGGATGAGATTCTTCCTTAATTTACTTCTCTTGATTCACCTCCTCTTTTCCTTCCTTATTCTCATCACTAGAAGCATCACTTGATTCAGAAGCAGAAGCAATTATCACTATATCATCTTCACCTTGACCTTCCTCATACAACAGATCTCTTGGTCCAATTGGAATTGAGGGCATATCCTTTAATTCTTCCAAGGTAAAAACAGTAGCAACAGGTGCAGTTCTTGGTTGATTAGATGAAGAAGCATAAAAAGGATCATGAAACTGTTCAGGAAAAGGGGCACATCGCATAGGAGGTCTATAGGGTGGCCTATAGGGTTTGGTGCGATACCCATCAATCTTTGGCATAGGAAAAGGCTTACTCCAAGGTGCAACATGAGATCGAATTCTCCCATTGAAATTCCTTGGGTGAGAGAATCGATTTCCATAGGGATGGAAACGCTTTGCAAATTCCTTCTCAGCTTTTTCCTTTGATCTTATAACAGCTTCATGCGACTTGTTAGCTTTGTCCCAAAGAAATTGATAAATCATCCTAGCTTTGAAACCAGGCTTAGCCTCAATTTCATCCTTAGGTAGCAACGAAATCATGCTCAAGAATTCATGGCAATCTTGGCGAATAAAACTTCCTTGAAACTTTGGACTGAATTGAGAAGCTCCAATTCGATAAAATTGATCCTTAAACTTCTTGAATTGAACTTCAAAATCCATAGTTGTTGTTGCTAGCATCATCGACATCTTCAATTGAAAAGGGTTGTCGACTTCTTCTTAGGTTGAGGGAAATAGCCAAATCGACTTGTTCAATTGACTTTGCTTCCAAAAGTTGACTTATGTAGTCGATTTGCTCCTTGTAAAGTCGACTTCTCCTAGTCGACTTTTCCTCTAATCGGCCTTCCTCTAAAAAATTGCTTCTTAGCCAAATTTTTAAGCTCTCAAATTGCTTCTTGTGATTTGATGAATAAAGAGAGAATAGAGGTGCCTTTATATAGTGATCAAATTATAGTTCTAAGAGGTTTTAGTTAGGGTAAAAAGTAAGAAACATACCTTGATTAGGAGTAATTTACCTAGATGGAAAAGGTGTTGGTTGGAAATCAATTAGGAACTCAATTTCCTAGTCAATATAGGACATTAAAATCCTACTCTTCCTTGCATGTAGATGGCGCGACACTTTCCTTGCTTAGTTCAGCGGCATACTCCTAGTGCGAATGGGACATGGCCGGCATGGCTTGGCATGGCTCGGATCAAGGCCAAGCGGGTCCTGGTGGTGGCTCGGGACGCGGACTGCTGGTGCTGGTGCTGTCTCGGCATGGAGCGGAGTGGAGCGGCTACTGCTGCTGGTGCCTCGGGCTTGGCCGGTTGGTGCTGGCATCGCGCAGGCTAAGGCGCGGCATGGCTGGTGCTAGCTCGATGATGTCTGGTGCTAGCCGACTAGAGTGCCTGGCATGGCTCGGTGACATCCGGGCCATGCTTGATATGGTGCCAAGCTTGGCCTGGCGATGGCGCGGTAATGCTGAGCCGTAGCCGGGTCAAGGCTTGGTATTTGTGCGACATGGCCGAGTTATGACCGGCCATGCATGCTAACTCTCCGGGTTTCGACCAGTCATGCATGGTTTATGGCTTGGTACTTTTTACTCCTTGGATAAAAATTCATAAAACAAAAATTAAAATTAAAATTAGGTTGCCTCCCAATAAGCGCTTGTTTAAAGTCATTAGCTTGACTCTTCCTCTCTTCGACTTTAAATTGGAAGATAAACGGGATCCTCCAATTTAATTTCTTCAATCAACGATATTGTCAATGGTTCGAAGTAAGGCTTGAGTCTTTGCCCATTAACTTTAAATGGATTCCCTTTGGCTGGATTAATAATTTCCACTGATCCATTAGGGTAAACTTGTATTATCTCGTAAGGTCCTCCCCATTTTGATCTTAAATTTCCATGATGTTTGATTGAGCTTGTAAATAACAAAACTTTCTGACCTTCATGGAATGTTCTTCTTAATATCCTTTGATCATGTAGAGCTTTATTCTTTTCCTTGTAAATTCTTGCATTCTCATAGGCTTCATTCCTAATTTCCTCAAGCTCTTGCAATTGTAACATCCTTTGAATTCCAGCTTTTTCAAAATTAAGATTGCATTCTTAATTGCCCACCATGCTTTGTGCTCTAATTCCACAGGTAAATGACATGATTTCCTGAACACAATTCTGTATGGGGACATACCTAGAGGTGTCTTATAAGCTGTACGATAGGCCCATAAAGCATCTCCTAGTCGCATACTCCAATCTTTTCTTTGAACATTGACTATTTTCTCCAAAATCAGCTTCAGTTGACGGTTAGATATCTCAACTTGTCCACTAGTTTGAGGATGATATGAAGTAGATACCTTATGGTGTACTCCATATTTTTCAACTAGTGCTTGAACAATTTTATTGCAAAAATGAGTTCCAAGATCACTGATGAGGTATCTTGGTATTCCAAATCGATGAAGAATATTATTCTTCAAAATTTTGACTACAATCCTAGCATCATCTTTCTCCGTAGCAATAGCTTCAACCCATTTAGAAACATAATCCACAACTAGAAGGATGTAATACTTCTTGTCTGATGGAGGAAAAGGTCCCATGAAATCAATTCCCCATACATCGAAGACTTCAGCAACGAATATAGGTGATTGAATCATCCGATCCTTTTCGATATACTTCCAACTCTTTGGCATTGTGGACAGGCTTTGTAAAACTCATAAGAATCCTTGAAAAGTTTAGGCCAATAGAAGCCACACTCCAGGATTTTTCTTGCGGTCTTCTTGTGTCCAAAGTGGCCTCCACATTCATCTCCATGGCAAAATTTTAAAACGGATTGAGTCTCATTGTCGGGAATGCATCTTCTCATGACTAAGTCGGATCCTTGCCTCCATAAGTATGGATCATCCCATAAATAATACTTAGCATCACTTATGATCTTCAATTTTTGTCCTCTGCTAAGATCTGAAGGTAGGCGTCGAGCAACTAAGTAATTGACAATATCAGCATACCAGGGAAGTTGAGAAACAGTCTAAACAATTCTTTCAAAAGGACAGCACTTCTTTAGATTGTGATTTCCTCCTTCTTGCTTTCAATTCTACTTAGGTGATCGACAACAACATTCTCAGCTCCTTTCTTGTCTCGTATTTCGATATCAAACTCTTAAAATAACAAAAGCCATCGCATAAGCCTAGCTTTTGCTTCTTTCTTTTTCATTAGATATCTCAATGCAGCATGATCGGAGTAGATTATCACCTTAGATCCCAAAATATACGGTCTAAACTTCTCCAAAGCAAAGACAACGGCAAGCATCTCTTTTTCTGTGGTAGTGTAGTTCTTTTGAGCAGCATCTAGGGTTCTTGAAGCATAATAGATAACATGAGGTACCTTGTCAACTCTCTGACCTAGAACAGCTCCAATGGCAACGTCACTTGCATCACACATGATCTCGAACGGTAGTTTCCAATCAGGAGGCTTCACAATTGGAGTGGTGGTGAGTGCAGTCTTCAATTTATCGAATGCTTCCTTGCAATCGTCTCCAAATTCGAACTCTACATCCTTTTGTAATAGTCGACACATCGGTGCTAAGATCTTTGAGAAATCCTTGATAAATCTTCGGTAGAATCCAACATGGCCTAAGAATGAGCGGATATCTTTGACACATGTCGGATATGGCAGGTTCTGTACAACGTCGACTTTGGCTTTATCGACTTGCATCCCCTCTTTGGGTACTACATTGCCTAGAACAATGCCTTGTTCTACCATAAAGTGGCATTTTTCGGCATTCAATACCAATTTGGTTTCAACACACCTTTTCAAGATGAGTTCTAGATTATTGAGACATTGATTGAAGTTATCTCCATAGACTGTAAAATCATCCATGAAAACTTCCATCTTTTCTCCCACATAATCTTGAAAGATGCTCATCATACACCTTTGAAAAGTTGCAGGTGCATTGCATAAACCAAAAGGCATTCTTGTGTAAGCATACGTAGCAAAAGGGCATGTAAACGTGGTCTTCTCTTGATCTTCAGGTGCAATTGGAATTTGAACATATCCCGAGCATCCATCTAGAAAACAATAGAAGGCCTTGCAAGCTAATCTTTCCAACATCTGATCAATGAATGGCAGCGGAAAGTGATCCTTCCTTGTGGCGGAATTCAGCTTTCTGTAGTCAATGCATACTCTCCATCCATTCTGTAATCTTTGAGGAACTAGCTCTCCATCCATTCTGCAATCTTTGAGGAACTAGCTCTCCATCCTTGTTTTCTACAACAGTAAAACCGGACTTCTTTGGAACTACTTGGACTGGACTGACCCATTTACTATCTGATATAGCATAAATGAGACAGCTCCAAGTAATTTAAGAACTTCATCTTTGACAACTTCAGCAAGATTCGGATTTAGTCTTCTTTGTGGCTGTCGAACTGCTACTGCATCATCTTCAAGTCGAATCCTATGCATGCATATAGTAGGACTTATTCCTTTGATATCAGCTACAGTCCATCCAATGGCTTCTTTGTGTTCCTTCAAGACTCTGATTAGTTGTTCTTCTTGTAAATTTTTCAATTTACTTGAAATAACAACAGGCAGGGTATCATTATCTCCAAGGAAAACATGTTTCAGGCCTTCAGGAAGCGGTTTCAGCTTGACTTCTGGAGGTTGAATGATAGATGGTAATGGCTTGGGCGTTGGCTCCAGATTGATGTAAGAAATCGTCTCTACTTCTTCGTTGAATGATAGTTCTCTGACAGTTTCTGCTATCTCTTTTGGCATCTTGACTTCTACTTCTTCAACGTCTTGTTGATGTAAACTTTTGGTGAGGATCACTTCAAGTTCATCTTCTTGGTTGAGTTCTTGTACTTCTTATGAGTAAGTATCAATTGTGTCGATGGAATAAATAGAATGAATTTCGGCAGGAGCTTCTATTGATTCACTTATGTTGAATATAATAGGCTTTCCGTCG